>JARQOD010004376.1:0-55407 GCA_033576555.1 Oophaga sylvatica
ACATGTCTCATCTTTAAAAGATGGATTATGCACCATAGACCATGAATTAGATTCTGTCAGAATCGTCTGTATGCGGAACCCAGCAGTCCACAAAGCCATGCCTCTGGCTATCCAACAAATGACCCCAATTATGCCGACCCTTCCACAAGGGCCCGTTCAAGCAGTTCAGCCCGTTCAGCAGGCCCAAAGCAATCCTCAAGCTCAACCTCTATCACCACTATTAGCTTCACCTCAGGCCCAGACACCAGCAGCTTCGGCCTGCACTGAGCCAGCACCTCAGGCCCAGACACCAGAAGCCCCGACCCGTACTGTTCCTGGCCCATTGGGAGAAATCAAGTATCAACCTTTCACTCCCACCCAAGTGGAGTCTATAGTCAGCAGATTACCAGACCCTGACAAGCACCCTATGCAGTATGTACGATGTCTGGATGTCACCCGCAGTGTGTACGGGGCTACCTGGGCCGACCTTTCAGGCATCACCTCTGTGAAAACTAAAGAATCATTCCTACCCACCATTCAAAAGGCATTGGATCCTAGCAAGGCTGACCCACCCTCCACCTATCAGTCTGGCCTCGAATTTATGAAACAATTGAAGGCCTGGGCACAGGACAGACTGTCTGACCAAGCAGGGTCCATTCAAGATGTCCAACAGGAACCGGGAGAGTCTGTTGACACCTATGCTAACCGGCTCCTCATGCATTTTGAGGATCTAGGATACAGCCCACACATAAAAACTCAGGCTGCCCTGCTGGTACAGTCCTTTATTGATGGCCTCCAAGATAAACTCAAGGAAGAGGTCCTCAGCACACGTCCAGAAATCCGGTCTGCTTCCTTTGATGATGCCACTACGGTCGTTAAAGCATTCCAGAAGGCAAAACAGAAGCAAGAAAAGGATGCTGAAGCTAAAGAGAAGGCTGCTTCCACCCCCATCATGGTCTACCAAGGTCAAGAAA
The DNA here is from genome assembly GCA_033576555.1 of Oophaga sylvatica. Lineage (NCBI taxonomy): Eukaryota > Metazoa > Chordata > Amphibia > Anura > Dendrobatidae > Oophaga > Oophaga sylvatica. Next base: position 954 of record JARQOD010004376.1, read on the forward strand.
ATTACCCCCCCATTAACAACCAGCCAGGGATAAAGTGGGTGATGGTCAGAGGTAATGGAGCAGACTCCACCCCCACCAAGAAGGCAAGAGCATGGGTACGACAGAAGATCCAACCAACGAGACCAGCGAGACAGAAGACCAGGTCGTGACCCTGAAGGACGTGTATTGTGCTGGGAGTGTGGCAGCCCGGGTCATATCCTCAGAAACTGTCCACGCCGCAGGAATCAAAGGAATGACCCTAGCTCTCGGGACAGCTATGACAACAGACGTCAAGATTACAATGACAACAGGCCACCCCCACGTTATTGACGGGAAGGCCGACCAGTGTCCACCTTCCCAGCTGCCCATCCATCCGCAGCTTGTGGGACAGTCACCCTACAGGTGGACCACCAACCTTTGAAGTTCTTAGTTGACACTGGGGCGGCCACTTCTGTTATCTCTTCTACACAGCTTCCTTCATCAGTATCTCTGTCCTCTGAAACTCTTACCTGTGTTGGAGTAGAAGGCCAAAGGACCACCTCTCCTCTTACTGTCCCAGTGTCTGCAGGACCCTTCACAGGAGTATTGACTAAATTCCTAGTCTCTGAAACCTGTCCTGTTAATCTACTTGGAGCTGACCTGTTGGAAAGAATGAAGGCTACAATCACCTTTGGAGAACAAGGTATGGAACTTTGCCTCCAAGACCCCAATTCCCAGCAAGGAGTTGAAGATAGGTGTGTCCTGAAAGCATTTCCTCTGATGATGATGACTATACAACCCGAAGCCTTCGAGCCGCTCTTAGATACTTCCCTGTTTCCAGCTTCTTTGTGGTCTAATGGTCCTGAAGATGTGGGATTACTGCAAGTGCCACCAGTCAAGGTGTACCTGAAACCTGGCCATCCATATCCACGTTTGCCTCAATACCCTCTTAAAGCAGCACAAGAACACAGTTTGGGTGCACAAATTTCTTCTCTTCTGAAGTCTGGAGTTCTGATAAGATGTGTATCACCCTGCAACACACCTCTGTTCCCAGTCAAGAAGAAGACAGCTCCAGGAGAACCTCCAAAGTACCGGCTGGTGCAGGATCTCAGAGCAGTCAATGCAGCAACTATTCTGGAAACACCTGTGGTACCGAATCCTAACACCCTGTTGTCTCAGGTTCCAATATCTGCTACAATGTTCACTGTCATTGATCTGGCAAACGCCTTCTTCAGTGTGCCCTTACACGAAGACTCTTGGTTCCTTTTGCCTTTACCTTCCAGGGGTCACAGCTTACATGGACCAGGACCCCTCAAGGAGCCCAGAATTCGCCTAATCAGTTTACCCAGGCCATGAAGATGATCCTGGAACCATGGATTCAAGAAAATCCACAGGTCACCCTTCTACAGTACGTGGATGATCTCCTCTTGTGTGGAACTCGTGATAATCTGGAAGAAGCGTCCATATCCCTCCTGATGTTTCTACACTCAGCTAACTGCAAAGTCTCCAAGGACAAGGTGCAGTGGTGCCAGGTGAAAGTCGTCTTTTTGGGACATTGCATCTCACCAGGTGCCCGACATCTCACAGAGGAGAGGAAGCAGGCTATCCGAGAGATAGGCTACCCAGAGACTTACGTTGCCATGCAGACCTTTCTTGGGCTCATCACCTACTGCAGACAGTGGATTCCTGATGCCTCCAGACTCATGCAGCCTCTGTATGACTGTCTCAAGAATGGAGGCCCAGACTGGCGGAATGCCCCGGATCCAGATGTCTATGAACAGAGACAGTGCTTCTATCAACTGAAGGAGAGTGTCATCTCTGCTCCTGCCTTAGGCATCCCGGATTACACTCAACCCTTCCACCTCTTCGTGTCTGAATCCGGGGGACACGCTTCTGGAGTTCTAGCTCAACGCCGTGATGACAAGTATTGGCCTCTAGGCTATTACTCAGCCCGTTTGGACCCTGTGGCTCGCACGTCTCCTACGTGTCTCAAGGCGGTCCATGCTGCTCATATTCTTCTGGACAAGTCTGCTGACGTCGTCCTTGGACATGATTTGATTATTCAAGCGGGCCATGATCTCTCGGTAGTACTGCAGCAAACCTCTCCCAGACATCTCTCACAGCAAAGGCACCTCCGTCTTCAATGCTCACTACTGCTCCCATCAAACATCACCTTTAAAAGATGCACCACTATTAATCCTGCCACTTTGCTTCCACCTCCTGAGGGGGGAGAAGGAGAAGCGATCTACCCAGAGGAAGAGGAACTATCCCATATTAGTCCTCATAATTGTCTGGAGGTTTTGCGATTGGAAACCTCAGCACCAGAAAACATGGTGTCTTATCCACTTCCAGACCCCGCTCTGCATCTATGGACGGATGGTTCCCGTTTTGCGGATACTCAAGGCAAGTTTCACACAGGATACGCTGTTACCACGGAGACAGAGGTCCTCATGGCTGAAGCCCTACCACCTCGCATGTCAGCACAAGAAGCTGAACTTCTGGCTTTGATAGAAGCCTGTCATTTGGCGGCAGGAACAACAGTCAATATCTACACAGACTCAAGATATGCACATGGTATCTCCAATGACTTTGGATTCCTGTGGAAAACTAGAGGGTTCATCACGGCTGCAGGGACACCAGTAAAACACGCTGTATGGATCAAGATGTTGATGGAGGCCCTGGAAAAACCTTCTCAGATTGCTGTTGTCAAAGTCAAAGCTCATGGAAAAGTGAATTCAAGAGAAGCTAGAGGAAATAACCTGGCAGATCAAGCTGCCAAAGCTGCAGCAATTCAGGATGTGTCACCAAAGTGGCAGGAGAAGATGGAAGAATCAGAAGAAACCTCACAACCAGTGGTGATGGCTTACCTTACCAGAGCAAAGGCCAAGGAACAGGCTGATCAGGCCTACAGGGCAAAGAAAAAGAAACGAATGATTGAAGCTGATGAAGTGGAACATTCGGATCTGACCATCTTGCAACAGCTCCCAAGGACGCCGGAGGAAAAGTTATGGGAAGAACAGAAGCAGACCCCCATTGAGGAAGTAAAACAATGGAAAGCTGCAGGGGCCACAGGATCAGGTCCATATCCTTCATTCTATAAGGTCAACGGAAGACCCTGCCTGCCTAAGCGCATGTACCCAGCTGTGGCTGCGTGGGCTCATGGACCCACTCATAGAGGAAAGAATCAAGCCATAGCCTGCATTCAGAAACTGTACTATGCGCCTGGAATTTCCTCTGCTGTGTCAGCCTATTCAAGATCCTGCTCTGTTTGTGCCACATGTAACCCAACGGCCACTGAACATGTCCCTCTTCAACACCTGGCCAAAACAGATTACCCTTGGCAGAGGATACAAGTGGACCATATCCAGATGCCCAAAGCTGGAAAATATGAATATGTTCTTGTGGCAGTGGACATGTTCTCTGCCTGGCCAGAAGCCTACCCAGTCACCAACATAACTGCGAAAACCACAGCAAAGAAGCTGATCACTGAAATTGCCTGCAGATTTGGAATCCCTGAAGTGATAGAATCAGATCAAGGCCCAGCCTTCACTGCAAGTGTCTACAGGGAGCTGTGGAACATGCTAGGAACAGATTTGGGTCTCCACACCCCATATCATCCAGCCAGCTCAGGCAAGGTGGAGAGAATGAACTCCACCATCAAAACCCAACTTCTGAAAATGACCCAAGACCACCCCCTCCCCTGGCCTGACCTGCTCCCCATAGTGCTGTATCACATTAGGCACACTCCACAGGCCAAACATGGGTTGACTCCTCATGAGATTCTGTTCGGGGCCCCTCCCAAGATAGGAGATATCAGGCCCCAGGAACTATCTGAAACTAATGATAAAGTAGTAAAGTTTGTAATTGCTTTGTCTAAGGAGTTGACTAACACCCATTCTATAGTGTCTGCTTCTCTCCCAGAATCCACAGGTGACACGGTGCACAACTTCTCGCCTGGTGACCGGGTGTATGTGAAAAAGTTTGTGAGGAAAGACTGCCTCCAACCCAGATTTGAAGGTCCCTACACCGTGATCCTGACCACGCCAACCGCTCTGAAGCTTGAGGGCAAGAACACCTGGATTCACGCCTCGCATTGTAAAAGAGACAAGACTGGTCAACAGTCATGAAGATATATATATATATCCTTTCTGCAGCTTTGTTTGCTCCTACTGTCCATGGGTGGTGCTTCAATTTCTGGGTCAATATGGACAGCCCACTTAATGTCTGGAACTTTACGAGAATTCAAGTTATAAGAAATTATGGTGGTTGCCCAGACAATTTTTATATGTGTCCAACTAGACCAGGAAATGATAAGTGCTATTCCTGGTCAGATGCAGGGTGGAACACAGGGACAGACTGGGGTTACAAGCCTAAAGAGGCTATGGATAGCAAAGATAAGAATGGCAAGCCTCTAAAAACCAGACTGGCACTTACTGGTTATACTACGGTACACGGGGCCTGTAATTGGGGATTGACATTAAAATTAGAAAACCCTCAGCCTACAGATTTGGGAAGATATTATTTCAGCATGTATCCTCATAAAGGCGAACAAGATAAATATGGGTACATGTGTTTGAAGGATATAAAAACAAAACCCACTCCAGCCCCTGACAAGCTACAACAGCTAATTGATGAAGTAATTCCAATCCCAGGGCTCGAAAGGGAAGATGTCTTTTCCCAAGTCGGTCCCCGTAAAAATCTCTGGATCGAATGGGTTAGATATAATGTTAAAGTTCAAAACATATCAATAGGGTGTGTTGCCTGTGCAGCTCCAAACGCTCATCTGTACACTCATGCTTTCCCGGCTGACCACACCATAACCCTCTGTCTGCTTGGACTCCTAAAGGGATCCAATGGCAGTGCCTGCCCTGCCTATATTCCTCTTGTTAGGGAAAAAGGTAAAAATAGGGTCCCGGGTAATGCAATTGTCACTACAGATAATTATACCTGCTACTCCCCCGATGCCTCCAAAGGCCTTTCTCTAGGCATCTTTGAGAAAGGTTTTTGTAAGAGCAACAAGACTCTAGAAGCAGCCTTACTGACCAACCATTCCAGATACATGTATGACATACACTGGCTCTGTGGGGATGGGCGATTTAGGTCCAAACTCCCCATAACTTGGACTGGGCAATGCACTTTGGTGAAATTAGCAATGCAATTCAAAATCATGCCTTGGGATGACCCTAGTAGTCACAACCCTGAAATGTTCACTTCATTAACATCCAGAAGCAGAAGGAGCCTGGATCAACTACACCTCGGTTATACTGAGGATCCCAAAGTTTATATAGACTCCATAGGAGTTCCAAGGGGGGTCCCAGATGAATATAAAGCCCAAAATCAGATTTATGCAGGTTTCCGCTCTATTATTCCTCAGGTACAAATCAATTACAATGTAGACTGGATAAATTATATATACTACACCGAGCAAAGATTTATCAATTTTAGTCAAGATGCTTTCCAGGGCATAGTTGAGGAACTGGGCCCCAACACAAGAATGACTCTCCAAAATAGACTGGCCATTGATATGATCCTAGCTGAGAAAGGTGGGGTCTGTGAGATGATAGGGGAAGAATGTTGTACTTATATCCCTCAAAACTCTGGGGACAATGGAAAAACTATGATAGCCCTCACAAAAATTAAGAAGCTGGCTAAGGAGGTGAAAGAGAATGCAGGAGTTGATACTTCTTTCTTCTCAGAATGGTTGGGAGGCTTTGAAGGATTTCTCCAACAGGCCTATTTGGTGGTAATGGGACTTTTAGTCATAGGATTGATAATCCTATGTTGCGTGGTACCCATATACAGGAAGGTTGTAACCAAGGCTGCCAACCCCTCAGGTACCTTCATTCTTCAAGAAGAGATGTATGTGAATGTAGGGGATATGGAACAATATACCTCGCCTGATCCTCTTGGCAAAACCCTCTATGACGCGATACAATCAAAAGAGTTAGTTTAGGGACAGATGGGAGAACTCCATGTGTTAACCAACATAGGGACTCAGCTGCCTGGGGGCGTCCATAAGGGGGCAGTCTCTGAGGTAGCTGGGTGAAGAAATCCACCTCCCCTCTCCCCACACATGGACAGTCTCAAAGGTCACCTCGCCAAGGGAAAATTTAGTGTTTAGGGGGGATTGTCAAGGTAAAATATACTTTCCTACTTTATACACACATATATATGCTTACATGTGCTTTGCCACCATTTTGTGTTCTGCATCCATTTTGAAACATAAATTTTCCTTGTCGAGTGAAACCAGATATATCAAATATAACAATGCTTTAGCTAAGAAAAGCCAGCATCGACCTACACCCACATCTGTTTCCTCTGAGGAAATGTCAAGACGTCTGGGCCAGACCACATCAAGGAGTCTTACAAGGCTGAACTTCAATGTCAAATGTCACACCTATTGAGTGTTACATAGATGTAGAAATGAACCCACGCGGCTACATTTCCTGTCGTTACATTTTATAACCTGCTAGAATAAGACATAATTGATCAGAGATGGTAGGTGCTAAGATATAAACAGTTTGCCCATGATTGCAATTGCAAAGGACAATTATAATATGTCCAATGTCTAATGTCATATGTCCATTTCTATATTCTTATATTTTCTTATATATATATATATATATATATATATATATATATATATATATATATATATATATATATATATATATATATAGCTTGTGTGCTTTTCCTCTATTCTGTGCTCTGAAGACAAGTCATATCGAAACTTAGTTCAAAGATAGCACCAGTATCCGCCAACATCTGTTCCTGAGACATTGACCCAGATCAACACCTACTTCTGACAGACAAAGTTGAATCAAGCCGTTGATGACGACCACAATGACATTTAACAATTGAAGACGACATCAATATCTGTCTGGAGACATGGGCCAATCAGGGCTGGCCGGATATTAGAAGAATATAGCTTACCCCACGTGGGTCATTCTGTTTGTTATGTCTATATAATCCCGTGTATGCTAATAAAGACAGGACATTGCTGAGATCGGTGCTACTAGTACCATTCTTGAGCGTGCTCTAAGTTTGAACCAGCCTTGTGTCTGACTCATACTTTGATTGGTCGACCCATGCTCTTAATCTAATTTGGAGTGACTGGAGGACGAGTGTTTGACGAGACGACCCCGACAATAGTATGAGCAAACGTTGGGGCCCAAACTAACTAAATAGAAAAGGATAGGAAGGGTACTTACTGCAATCCCAGAAAACCCTGAAAAGCACCAACTCTACTAATTTCAAAAACACCTGAGATCACACGACCTCTACCACCTAAATTAGTTCTCTGGTGTAACAAAATCAAAACAGCAGCCACTGAAAAAAACTGGAAAAAGCAAAAGTACAAACATCAGTGGCTGAACTAATCTGAGAGGGCAAAAGCCCCCGGAGGGGACCCTGAAGGCCCCCACAGAAGTGCAGGACAAAATGCAAAAATCAAGCACAAAAACAAAAAGAAGAAAATGTCTTATCTGTTAGCAGGAGATGCAGACACGACACAGCAGGCTACAAGGGAAACAGGAATCAAGGATAGAGACCAGAACAATTGATCACTGGCAACCCTGATGGGAAGGTGACTCCCTTATATAAGACCAGTCAGTAACACCTGATTCCCAATCCTCACAATCTAAACAATCTTCACTGGACAGACCAGTACCGCTTGTAACCACCAGAGGGAGCCTCTGCTCAGAACTCATCTCAAGCCCATTCACAACAGGAAAGGACACCATTGTAGGCATTTACTACAGGCCACCTATGCAAGCTGAAGATATGGATGAACTCTTTATGCATCAAATGGCCAAGTTCTCCAAAAAATATGACATAGTGGTCATGGGAGATTTCAACTATCCAGACATTTGTTGGGAATCTCTCTCAGGCAAAACTAACAGGTCCAGGAAATTCTTATCCTCTCTTGCTGACAACTTTATCTTCCAAAAGGTAGGGAGAAAACAAGGGGATAAATGGTTGAGGAAATAAAAGTGGCTGGGACCCTAGGAGGTAGTGACCATGCTATTTTAGAATTTTGGATAACAAGAGGAGGAAGACCTGTGAAGACTCAGACGTCAAGGTTAGATTTCAGAAAGGCAGATTTTAAGGGACTCAGAAAGAGAATTGGAGGGATCCAATGGCTGGATATCCTTAAGGACAAAAATGTCCAGGAAGGATGGAAAATCTTTAAAAATGAGATTCTCAAAGCACAATTGTTAATAATTCCGAAAAGAGTGAAGAATGGGAAGCATTTAAGGAAACCAGGATGGATGAACAAAGAACTTAAACACATGCTAAAAAGGAAGAAAGAAATGTTTATCAAATGGAAAGAGAGAGGCATATCTAAAGAAGAATATAATGCTGTCTACAGAACCTGCAGGGCACAAATCAGATTATCTAAAGCTGACAATGAATTAAGGCTTGCAAGTGACATCAAAAGCAACAAAAAAGGATTTTGGGGATACGTCAAAAGTAAAAGAAAAGTCAAAGATGCTATAGGATTTTTACAGGATGAAAATGATGAAATGGTAAGACAGGATGTTGAGAAGGCTGAACTGTTAAATTCCTATTTTGCATCTGTTTTCTCTCAGAAAGGAAATGTAACATCAACTGATCTTCATGTCCTATTAAGGAATTGAAGAATCCAGGATATCTATAAACAGAAAGACAGTGAGGAAACACTTAGCTAACCTAAATGAATTCAAGTCTCCAGGTCCAGATGAATTACACCCCAGAGTACTGAAGGAGATAGCAGAAGAAATTCTTGAACCACTGTCCATAATCTTTGAAAATTCTTGGAGAACAGGAGAAGTCCCAGAAGACTGGAGAAGAGCAACAAATGTTGTTCCTATCTTCAAAAAGGAGAAGAAGGTGGACCCAGGGAACTACAGGCCAGTGAGTCTGACTTCTATACCAGGAAAGATATTTGAACAAATTATTAAAGAACATGTATGTAAGTACCTGGATAAGAATGAAGTGATTAAACAAAGTCAGCATGGGTTTGTAACTAATAAGTCATGTCAGACTAACTTAATTTTCTTCTATGACAGAATCACTGACTGGGTGGATCAGGGAAATGCTGTAGATATAGTATATCTTGATTTCAGCAAAGCATTTGACAAAGTATCTCACACAATCCTTATTGAAAAAATGACTAAGTATGGAATGGACAAGGCAACTGTTAGGTGGATTCATAACTGGCTTAGTGATCGGAACCAAAGAGTAGTCGTAAATGGCTGCACATCCAGTTGGAAGAATGTATCAAGTGGGGTACCACAAGGCTCTGTTTTGGGCCCTGTATTGTTCAACATCTTTATTAATGATTTAGATGAAGGAATTGAGGGTATGATCAAATTTGCTGATCACACAAAGCTAGGAGGGATAACTAATACTAGAGAAGAGAGAGAGGATTCAAAAAGATATAAATAAACTGGAGCAGTGGGCAGCAACTAACAGAATGGATTTTAACAGGGAAAAATGCAAAGTACTACATCTGGGCAATAAAAATGAAAAAAGCATATACAAAATGGGAGGAATAGGGCTAAGCAACAGCACATGTGAAAAAGACTTGGGTATACTAATTGATCACAGACTTAACATGAGTCAACAGTGTGATGCAGCAGCAAAAAAGGCAAATGCAATTCTAGGATGTATCAACAGAAGCATACAGTCTTGATCACGTGAGGTCATTATTGCCCTCTACTCCTCTTTGGTCAGACCTCATCTGGAATACTGTGTCCAGTTTTGGGCACCACATTTTAAAAAAGACATCAACAAACTGGAGCAAGTTCAGAGAAGAGCCACCAGAATGGTGACCGGTCTGCAAACCATGTCCTATGAGGAACGGTTGCAGGATTTGGGAATGTTTAGCTTGCAAAAAAGAAGACTGAGAGGAGACTTAATAGCTGTCTACAAATATCTCAAGGGCTGTCACATTGTAGAAGGATCATCTTTATTCTCATTTGCACAAGGAAAGACTAGAAGCAATGGGATGAAACTGAATGGGAGGAGACACAGATTAGATATTAGAAAAAGCTTTTTGACAGTTAGGGTGATCAATAAGTGGAACAGGCTGCCACGAGAGGTGGTGAGTTCTCCTTCAATGGAAGTCTTCAAACAGAGGCTGGACAGACATCTGTCTGGGATGATTTAGATAATCCTGCTTTGAGCAGGGGGTTGGACCAGATGGCCCAGGAGGTCCCTTCCAACTCTACTATTCTATGATTCTATGTGGTCAGAATTGAAAAAATTGGCCCGATCACAAAGGCAAAAACAGGCTCGGGCGCAAAAGGGTTAATAATTTGTTGCACAACCTTTTGAGGCAATCACTGCAATTAAACGATTCCTGTAATTGACAATGGGACTTCTGCACCTCTCTACAGGAATTTTGGCCACTCCTCAAGAGTAAACTGCTCCAGTTGTCTCGTGGTTGAAGGTTGCCTTTTCCAGACGCCATGTTCCAGCTCTTTCCAAAGATGCTCAATAGGATTCAGGTCAGGGCTCATAGAAGGCCACTTCAGAATAGTGCAATGTTTTCCTCTTAGCCATTCTTGGGTGTTTTTAGCTGTGTGTTTTGGGTCATTATCCTGTTGTAAGACCCATGACCTATGACTGAGACCAAGCTTTCTGACACTGGGCAGCACATTTCTCTCTAGAATCCCTTGATAGTCTTGAGATTTCATTGTACCCTGCACAGATTCTAGACACCCTGTGCCAGATAAAGCAAAGCAGCCCCAGAATATAACAGAGCCTCCTCCATGTTTCACAGTAGGGACAGTGTTCTTTTTTTGATATGCTTAATTTCTCCGTCTGTGAACATAGAGCTGATGTACCTTGCCAGAAAGTTCCATTTTTGTCTTATTTGTCCATAGGACATTCTTCCAGAAGCTTTGTGGCTTGTCAACATGTAGATTGGCAAATTCCAGTCTGGTTTTTCTATGATTTTTTTCAGCAATGGTGTCCTTCTTGGTCATCTCCTATAAAGTGCACTTTGGCTCATCGGCTCATACAACGACGGATGGTGTGATCTGACACTGATGTTCCTTGAGCTTGACGTTCACCTTTAATCTGTTTAGAAGTTTTTCTGGGCTCTTTTGTTACCATTCGTATTATCCGTCTCTTTGATTTCTCATCAGTTTTCCTCCTGCGGCCACGTCCATGGAGGTTGGCTACAGTCCCATGGAGCTTACATTTCTGAATAACGTGCAACTGTAGTCACAGGAACATCAAGCTGCTTGGAGATGGTGTTATAACTTTTACCTCTAACATGCTTGTCTGTAATTTCCTTTCTAATCTCCTGAGACAACTCTTTCCTTTGCTTCCTCTGGTCCATGTTGAGTGTGATACCATGTCACCAAACAGCACAGTGAGTATCTGTAGCCTCTATACAGGCCACTCACTGACTCCAAGATTGTAGACACCTGTGATGCTAATTAGTGGACACACCGCAAATTAACATGTCCCATTTGTCACATGATTTTTAGGGTACCATAATTTCTGTCCAGGCCTATATCATGAGTTTTATTTTTTCTTTTTTAATTCTGTGGAAGCTGAAAAGCAATGTCTGACTTTCATTTGTTAATTTTCATAGATTTTTTTTATTTATTATTACTTTTGTCAGATTCAAGTTATTTCTGTGACCATTGTGGGTTATTCTGTCATTAAACGAGGGGTACCAACAATTTTGACCATATGTGTATAGATTATAACCCTCAGTGAATTAATTTATAAAACAGAATCACTTTATGGAGATTTCGACTATTCTGGTTTTCTGTCATTTAGTCATATTAGGGCTTCTGCATATGGTGTGTCCAATCTCATCTGGGATCTGTTCCTGCTGTTCAGCTGGAGTAATCTGCTCCCTGCTTCAGCCAATTGGAAAGTACCACACCCTACTAAAGCTCAAAGCTCATGGCGGGAATCTGTCAGAAACAGCGTTGTTCTCCTCTTGTTCAGTCCTCTGTGCTCAGCTTGCGGCTTGTGTATTTGTTTCCTGTTGTGACCGTGGCCCGTTTACTCACTACTCTTGTGTCTTCTGACTCTGTCCTTCTGGTTCTGACTCAGCTACCTGAATATTCTTCTTGCCATCTAATATCACAGAATAGCAGGTAACACCATGGTCCAAGCCTAGTGGTCCCAGTGTAAGTCCAGATCCTTGTAATGGGGTTAAAGGGTGATGAGCAAGGCAATCCTTGGGATATGGAAAGCAAAGAAGATAGTGCCAAGCATGTTCATGGTGGACATCTTTTGAGCTGCCAGTTGACCATGAACAGTGCTCCCAATACATTGTGTCTGGAAACTATTCCAGCTAGATCTGCATTCAAATAGCTAAATGGTGCTCCTTCCCTTCTGAACACTGCCATGTGCCCAGAGAGTAGGGTACAATCGTATGTAGGGTATTGTGAGAAGTTGAAAAATAATTTGTAAGATCCATTTGTTTTCCATTATTCTTTGTGAATAATTCCAAAGTTATCACCACATAAAGTGTCACACAAATTATACTCAACCATAAATGCCACATACTGATGAACAAAAATAAATTATAGCCTATAAATGAGGCTGTAAGTGGCCATGTAATTATGGGGACACATCAAACGATAATCCAAGCCATACCACAAAAGTGGAAGAAGATGTACACGTCCGTTACAAAAAATAAACTTTATTACCGTATATACTCGTGTATAAGCCGAGATTTTCAGCCCAATTTTTAGGGCTGAAAGTCCCCCTCTCGGCTTATACGCGGGTCATATACGGAGGTCGGCGGGGGAGGGGGAGCTGGGTGTCTGATCATACTCACCCCTCCGCCAGCGCTGTCTCTGCAGCCACCCTGCTTCTCCCACGATCTCCAGCTCCTTCCTGCAGCGGTCACGTAGTACCCTCATTAAAGTCATGAATATGCACATATTCATGACTTTAATGAGCGGTCTCACGTGACCGCTGTAGGAAGAGCTGCCGGAGACCGCCGGGAGAAGAGGAGAGGCTGCAGAGACCGCGCCGGCGGAGGGGTGAGTATAGCGATATTTATCTGTCTCCGTGCCACTGCTGCTCCCCTCTGTGTCCTCGCGTCCTCTTGCTGTTATGATCAGGCAGAGGGCGCGATGATGTCATTAGTGAGCGCCGCGCCCTCTGCCTGATAATTCACTGCCGAGGACACGGAAGGAGGACCAGCGCGCAGCGGTGGACCGGGGATCGGTAAATATCTCAGGTGCCGGGGTCCTGAGTGAGCGGTGACACCGGCATCTGTCCCCCATAGCGCGCCGGTGTCACCGCCTGCTCAGGACACCGGCATCTGGCCCCCAGCGACGAGAGGTGAGTACGTCATTTTTTTTGCAGCAGCAGTATAAGGGACGTATATACTATGGGGCATAATCTGTCAGCATATGGGGCATAATCTGAGCATATGGGGGCATAATCTGGAGCATATGGGGGGCATCTCAGCATATGGGCATTGGAACATATGGGGGCATAATCTGCAGCATATGGGGCATAATCTGGAGCATATGGGGGCATAATCTGGAGCATATGGGGCATAATCTGAAGCATATGGGGGCATAATCTGTGGAGCATATGGGGGCATAATCTGTGGATCATACGGGGCATAATCTGTGGATCATACGGGGGCATAATCTATGCAGTTTATGGGGGCCTAATCTATGGAGCATATGGGGACATAATTTTTTACCCTAGGCTTATATGCGAGTCAATAAGTTTTCCCAGTTTTTTGTGGCAAAATTGGGGGGGTCGGCTTATACACGGGTCTGCTTATACATGAGTATATACGGTAATTAAATATACAAAGATTTCAAAGCAATACAGGTGAGAGCGATGGGGTAAGAAAACCCACATAAGATGTAAACTATTCCACAATTAAAATACAGGGGCACACCACCCCCAGGACCCTACAGCAATATACAACATATGCATACACAGAAAAGGGGATTTTTGTGTTACTCACCGTAAAATCCTTTTCTCCGAGACGCTCATTGGGAGACACAAACCGTGGGTGTTATGCTGCTGCCACTAGGAGGACACTAAGCAATACATAAGCAAAAGAGATTAACTCCTCCTCCTGCAGTATACACCCTCTGTTGGCTCAATCCTGAACCAGTTCGGTGCCAAAGCAGTAGGAGCTCATAACAAATGCATATGTCATAACCAAACAGAGGCTCGAGGCTACAGAGTAGACAAGGGTGGGAGCTGTGTCTCCCAATGAGCGTCTCGGAGAAAAGGATTTTACAGTGAGTAACACAAAAATCCCCTTTTCTCCATCGCCTCATTGGGAGACACAAACCGTGGGACGTCCCAAAGCAGTCCCTGGGTGGGAAGAAACATCACCACAGATGTAGCCTCGTAAGCCAAATGCATAAACGCTTTAAACAGCTTAACAGAAAACAACTCACAGATGCGCAACAGCTGATTGCAGAATCTGTCTGCCAAGAGTCGCATCTGAAGAGGCTTGAGCATGAACTTGGTAATGCTTGACAAAAGTGTGCAGACTGGACCAGGTCGCAGCTTTTCACACTTACTGTGCCGAAGCCTGGTGCCGAATGACCCAGGAGGCCCCACAGATCGAGTGGAAGGTGCCTTACTCCCAGTCAGGATAGGCTGACCCTTGACACGGTACGCCTCTTGGATCGTTAAACAGATCCATCTGGCTAACGTGGTTTTGGAAGCAGGAACAAAACCTTGTCTGCGTCCCACCGGAAGCACAAACAGGGCGTCCGATTTGCGGAAAGATGCAGTCCTCGAAATGTACCTTCGGAGAGCCCTCACCAAATCCAAGCTGTGAAGGGCTTTTTTCAGTACGGTGCATCGGCGCCGGACAGAAGGAGGGCAGGACTATCTCCTCATTGATATGAAAAACCGAGACGACTTTAGGCAAGAAAGAAGGAGAAGTCCTGAGGACTACCTTGTCCTGGTGAAAATTGAGAAACGGAGGTTTACAAGACAAGGCTGCCAATTCCGATACCCGCCTGATAGAGGTAATTGCAACTAGGAAGACAACCTTCCAGGAAAGAAGAGAGAAGGACGCTTCCGGCAAAGGCTGGAAGGGAGATTCTTGTAAGGCACTGAGGACCAGATTAAGATCCCAAGGGTCCAGGGCCTCTTGTAGGGTGGAACAAGATGTGCCACTCCTTGGATAAAAGTCCTGACCTGAGACTTGGAAGCGATCCGTCGTTGGAAAAAAGGACGGATAAGGCAGAAAACTGTCCCTTGAGGGAAGAGAGTGCTAACCCTGAATCCAACCCTGCCTGGAGGAACTCCAGAATGGAAGGGATAGAAAAAAAAACCAAAGGGGACGACCCTTATCCTTACACCAGGAAAAAGAATGTTTTCCACACACGATAGTAAAAGCGTATGGAAACCGGTTTCCTGGCATTGACCATTGTAGAGATAACCTTTTGTGAAAAAAACAGCCTGGCCTAAGATCCAGGCTTCAATGTCCATACCGTCACATTCAGCGCTCTCGAATTGTGATGGTAGATTGGGCCCTGAGAATGAAGATCCGGACGATCCGGTAATCTCCAAGGAACGTCTGCGAGCAGACGTACTAGTTTCGCATACCACGGACGGCTAGGCCAGTCCGGTGTGACCAGGATGAGAGGAACGCCTTCCGTTTTGATCTTCCGAATCACCCTGTGGATTAACGGAAGAGGAGGAAAGAAGTAAGGAAGACAAAATTGACTCCAAGGGAGGACTAGTGCATCCGATCTGATGGCTAGTGGATCGCGAGATGGACTTATGAAAGTCTGAACTTTGGTATTCAGCCTGGATGCCATGAGATCCACATCCGGCATACCCCAACGCTGGCAAATGATTTGAAACATTTCCGGGTGCAGGGACCCTCCTCCTGAGTCTAAGCCTTGGCGACTGAGAAAGTCGGCCTCCCAATTGTCCAGTCCCGGAATATGAACTGCGGAGATGGGCGAGCAGTTTTTTTCTCTGCCCAGCGCAGGATGTGTGATACCTCGAGCATCCCTAACGGTTGATATACGCCACAGCCGTGGAGTTGTCTGACTGGATCCGGATGGGACGACCGGCCAGAAGATGCTGGAAATGCAAGAGAGCTAGTTTGATAGCTCTGATCTCCAGGATGTTGATCGGGAGACGGGTCTCTGGAAGGGACCAGCGGCCCTGAGCCATGTGGTGAAGGAAAACCACTCCCCATCCGAGGAGACTGGCATCGGTGGTCACCACCAACCAATGCACGGGCACAAAAGAGTTCCCTTGATTCAATGATGAAACAATTGTCCACTATTTTAGGGAGCGTCTGACTCTGGGAGAAGGATGAAAGCGGCGACTTAAGGACGCTGGGTTCCTGTCCCAGACTGATATTAACTCCTGTTGTAGAGGTCGGAAATGGAAAAGAGCGAACGGTACTGCCTCGATGGAGGCTACCATTTTTCCCAGGACCTGCATGGCGACTCGCAGAGAGTGAGAGTGGGCTAGAGAAACAGGAGCACTCCCCACCTCAGAGAAGCGATCTTCTCTGGAGGGAGAGACACTAACCCTTGGCAAGTGTCTAGAATCATTCCCAGAAAAAAGGATCATTTGAGAAGAAATGGGAGAGGACTTGTCCAATTTGACTAATCAACCTAGGCGAGAGAGGGTGTCGATAGTGATCTCGACACTCTCTGCGCAGTCCGGAAAGGTTGGTCCTTTGATGAACACGCCGTCTAGGTACGGGAGGACCACCACACCTCGAGAGTGTAAAATTGACATGGCGGCCGCCATGACCTTTGTGAACACTCTGGGGACGGTTGCGAGTCCGAAGGGCAGAGCGGCAAATTGAAGATTATCCTCTCCGACTGCAAAAAAACGCAGAAACCTTTGATGGCCACTGGAAATCGGGACGTGCAGATACGCGTCCTTGATGTCGATTGACGCCCGGTATTCCTTTCTTTTTAGAGATGCGACGACAGAGCGGAGAGATTCCATTCTGAAATGGCGGCCTCTGATGAATTTGTTTAGCAAATTTTTTTATTTTTTTTTAAATTTTCCCGGGTCCAGAATAGAACGCAAAGAGCCGTCCTTCTTGGGAACCACGAAGGGGTTTGAGTAAAACCCTTGAACCTTTCCTCGTGAGGAACTGGGACGATGACCCCGCTGGTGCGAAGAATGTCAAGGCCTTTAGAAAAAAGGAGTTGCGGGGTCCTTGGACTTTGGGGGGCGAGTGGCCGGGAACGACCTTGGTATTGAGACCGAAAGGGTCGATTGACTCTGCGCTGCTGAAGGAATAAAGACTGATCGCAGCCCGATTGGACGGTCAGTGGGGGTTTTAATAAACAGACCGTCAGTCAGAGACAGTAGAAGTTAGTAAGCAAGCTGTGGTATAGGATCCATTGTTGGAGACTCCCCGCTCTGTACTAGAATGTGGCCAAAAAAGGACACTGATTAAACAGTTTTAGCTCCGAGAAATCTTTGTCCGGCAACTACTGTATCTCTGACCCATGTCAGCAAGTGTCACGCTGTCTCTGTATACAGGAGGACCGGGGTCTATGCTGTCCCTAAGCTGGGGTCCTGACTAATCCCTCTACCTGGAGGTACTGTTGATGGTACAGAGGTCCAGGCCGCCAGCGTAACCCTATCTCCTGTGAATCCCTGACCACTGTAAGCTAGTCCTGAGAAGGACCCCGATTACCACCACAGGGAACGGGAAGGTAACTGCCTACACACAGTATAAGACGAACGAGACAGTACAAGGGGTAAAATAAAAGACCACCTTGCATACAAAACTACTACTACAGAGGGAACACCAACGGGTAAGGAGATAAATAATAAAGCGAGGAGAGGAGAAAACCACAACAGGTACTCTTAGCTTTAGACTTCTCAATACGATCCGCTCTGCTGGCCTGCATGAATGCTTTCACCGACACTTCCCTAGCAGACTGGCAGGTATTTGAAGGAATCTCATTAGTGCATAATTAACTGCAGCCGGGCGAGGCTGGGCCTCGACTAGCACGGAGAAAGGGAGAATTAACTCCCTCACTGCCAACAAACACCAAGAACCAAAAACTCAGCTGTGAGAAGTCAGGTTGTGTACTCGCGACGATCTTCGTGGCGACACACCCGTAACAGTACCCCCCCTTCTACGAGGGGCCTCCGGACCCTCAGGGCCAGGTTTATCTGGGTGAGTTGTGTGGAAGGCCCGAATTAATCGGTCTGCGTTAATATCCGACGCAGGAACCCACGTCCTCTCCTCAGGACCATACTCCTTCCAATGAACCAGGTACTGAAGGGACCGACGATTCAGACGTGAATCGATGATTTTCGACACCTGAAACTCCAAGTTACCATTGACCACCACAGGAGGAGGAGGTAAAGGTGATGGTATCACCGGCACCACATACCTCTTAAGCAACGATCTGTGGAACACATTGTGAATTTTAAACGTAGGGGGGGAGGTCAAGACGGAATGCCACCGGATTAATTATAGAACTGATCCTGTATGGCCCGATGAATCTGGGACCCAGTTTCCAGGAGGGAACCTTAAGTTTTATATTCTTGGTAGACAACCATACCCGATCGTTCACACTTAGGTCTGGACCAGACACCCTCCTCCTATCAGCCATACGTTTGTATCGGTTCCCATAGTACTCAGATTATTCAGCACTCCTCTCCACACTGAAGCAAGTGACGACGAAAATCGTTCCTCTCAGGAACCCAGAAGAGTCCCCCTATTGAAAGTACAAAACTGGGGGTGAAAACCATATGCCCCAAAAAACGGGGACTTACCAGTGGACTCGCTCCGCCTATTGTTAAGAGCGAATTCTGCCAGAGGCAAGAAAGAAGCCCAGTCCTCCTGGTTCTCTGACACAAAACACCGGAGATATGTCTCCAAGCTCTGGTTCAGACGCTCTGTCTGACCATTGGTCTGCGGATGAAAAGCCGATGAAAATGACAACTGCATCCCCCGCCGTGTACAAAATGCCTTCCAGAATTTGGATACAAACTGAGACCCCCGATCCGACACCACATCGGAGGGTACCCAGTGAAGTCTCACAATCTCCCCAATGAACACCTGCGCAAGAGTTTTAGCATTAGGAAGAGCAGGAAGAGCGATAAAATGTGCCATCTTGCTGAACCTGTCCACTACAACGAGTATGACTGTTTTACCTGAAGACGGCGGGAGGTCCGTAATAAAGTCCATGGACAGATGAGTCCACGGATGCTCCGGGATTTTCAAAGGTAAGAGGGCCCCAGACGGACGGGTATGTGGGGTCTTAGAGCGCGCACAAACCCCACAGGACGCGACAAAAGTTACCACCTCCTTATTTAAGTTAGGCCACCAAAACCGGTGTGAAAGGAGATCCACAGTTGCTTTACTCCCTGGGTGTCCTGCCAAAGCTGAATTATGGTGTGCCTCGATTACCTTTTGTCTTAACTGATCTGGAACAAACAGTCTCCCTGGAGGTCCAACAGGGGCGTCCCCCTGAGCCTCCAATACCTCCTCCTCAAGCTCAGAGCATACTGCCGACACCACCACCCCCTCCTGAATGATAGGAACCGGGTCATCCGTCTTCCCGGCCCCAGGGAAACTGCGAGATAAGGCATCTGCCTTTACATTTTTTGACCCAGGACGATATGTGACGACAAAATTAAACCTGGTAAAAAACAACGACCACCTAGCTTGTCTGGGATTCAGACGTTTTGCGGACTCTAAATATAGCAGGTTCTTGTGATCGGTAATGACGGTGACCGGGTGGACTGCCCCCTCCAAAAAATGACGCCACTCTTCAAAAGCTAACTTAATGGCCAAGAGTTCCCTATTGCCGACATCATAATTCATCTCAGCGGACGACAATTTTTTAGAGAAGAAGGCGCACTGACGCCACTTACCAGGGACGGACCTTGAGATAATACCGCTCCCACCCCTACCTCAGAAGCGTCTACCTCCACAATGAACGGCTGAGCCGCATCAGGTTGAATGAGTATGGGTGCCGAAGCAAAACATTTTTTCAAGGAGGAAAAAGCTTGACAAGCTTTGTCAGACCACCTTGAAAAATCCGTCCCTTTTTTAGTCATGTCAGTGAGAGGTTTAACTATGGACGAGAAATTACGAATAAATTTCCGGTAGTAGTTAGCAAACCCCAGGAAACGTTGTAATGCCTTAAGATCCTCTGGCAGATCCCACTCAAGAACTGCCCGCACTTTCCCAGGGTCCATACGAAAACCGGAAGCTGACACCAGGAATCCTAAAAACTGAAGTTCCTGTACGGCGAACACACACTTCTCCCATTTGGCGTACAGTTTATTGTCCCGCAAGATCTGCAACACCTGCCTCACATGCTCCTGATGAGATACAAGATCCGGCGAGTAAATTAAGATGTCATCCAGATATATGACAACAAACTGTCCCACTAGGTGGCGAAAGATGTCATTAACAAAATGTTGAAACACCGCCGGGGCATTAGTCAGACCAAATGGCATGACAAGGTTCTCATAATGCCCCTCCGGAGTGTTAAACGCCGTCTTCCACTCATCCCCCTCCTTCATCCTAATCAGATTATACGCCCCCCTGAGATCCAACTTAGAGAACCATTTGGCGCCCACGATCTGATTGAAGAGATCGGGAATAAGTGGGAGCGGATACGGATCTCGGACCGTAATCCGATTAAGTTCACGGAAATCCAGGCAAGGGCGTAGGCTTCCATCTTTCTTCTTCACAAAGAAGAACCCCGCGGCCACCGGGGAAGATGAAGGTCTAATATGCCCCTTAGCCAGACTCTCCGAAATATAATCCTTCATGGCCTGCCTCTCAGGACCAGAAAGGTTATACAACCTAGATTTCGGTAACTTGGCTTCAGGGAGCAATTTTACAGAACAGTCATACGTGCGATGAGGAGGTAGTTCTTGACACCCATTCTCTGAAAATACATCCTCAAAGTCAACCAGAAATGGAGGTAAGGCCCTAGGCACGACCGCACCGATGACCGTGTTCATGCAGTTTTTATTACAGAATTCACTCCACTGGCTTATCTTTCTGGATTGCCAATTAATAACCGGGTTATGCTTAGTTAACCAAGGAAGGCCCAGCACTATAGGAGTGAGAAGACCCTCCAACACGTAACAAGACAATAGTTCTTTATGTATCGCCTCCACTCGAAGATCTATGTTATGCACGGCTTGCAAAAAACTACCTTGACCGAGAGGCCTGGCGTCGATCGAGAATATGGGGATGGGTTTAGCCAATACACTCAGTCGCATACCTTGAACCCGGGCAAACCGAGCGTCCACCAGATTAGCCCCGGCCCCACTATCCAGAAGAACAGATATCCTCTCAGTTCTCGTACCCACCACCACCTCCGCCGGTACGAGAAATTGAGACGGACCTGGGGACGAAATACATACTCCCAGATTGTCGTCCACCACACAACCTGGGATCAATAGTTTTCCGGCGACTTCTCGCTCTGCAAAGGACGGGATGGACACCCCCCAATAAAATGTCCCTTTCTCCCGCAGTAGAAACACCTTCCTGTCTTGCGGCGCACTGCCGATCCCCTCCCTCGGAATGATGTCCCTCCTAACTGCATAGGCTCCTCTGGACTGACCAGGGGAACCTCCATATAAGGGGCCTTAGTAGAAGGTGGAGTCATAACAGGGGGCAGAGTTACCCCGCACCTCTCCCGCAGCCGTCTATCAATGCGAATAGCAAGGGCCATAGCGGCTTCCAGTGACGTGGGAGGGTCATACTGCGCCAACACATCTTTTAATTTGTCAGATAAACCTTGACAAAACTGGCTCCTAAGAGCCGGGTCATTCCACTGGGTGTCCGTGGCCCACCTACGGAACTCCGAAGAAAATTCCTCTGCCGGACGATCTCCCTGCTGTATCTTACGTAACTTATCTATCCACTGACTGGAGAGCCGGGGAGCCCGGGGGAAGAGAGAACGCCCAGGATTGGGGGTCCCCTTGTAGGAGCGAGATGACAATTCCCACCCTTTGATCTTCACTCCCCGATGACCGAGGTCGCAGCCGAAAGTACAATTTACATGCCTCCCGGAAAGCAAAAAATTTGTCCCGCCCTCCAGTGAACCTGTCAGGGAGAGCTACTTTAGGTTCAGGTCTGGCTTGCTCCAGGGGGTACAAAACCTTGGACTTAACGTCCGTCAGCTCCATGGACAAACTCTGCAACTGCTGAGCTAGACTGGCTACTGGATCCATGGTGGCTGGGGAGAATCTTTAGTATGGTCGGTGAAAATGTCACGCTGTCTCTGTATACAGGAGGACCGGGGTCTATGCTGACCCTAAGCTGGGGTCCTGACTAATCCCTCTACCTGGAGGTACTGTTGATGGTACAGAGGTCCAGGCCGCCAGCGTAACCCTATCTCCTGTGAATCCCTGACCACTGTAAGCTAGTCCTGAGAAGGACCCTGATTACCACCACAGGGAACGGGAAGGTAACTGCCTACACACAGTATAAGACGAACGAGACAGTACAAGGGGTAAAATAAAAGACCACCTTGCATACAAAACTACCACTACAGAGAGAACACCAACGGGTAAGGAGATAAATAATAAAGCGAGGAGAGGAGAAAACCACAACAGGTACTCTTAGCTTTAGACTTCTCAATACGATCCGCTCTGCTGGTCTGCATGAATGCTTTCACCGACACTTCCCTAGCAGACTGGCAGGTATTTGAAGGAATCTCATTAGTGCATAATTAACTGCAGCCGGGCGAGGCTGGGCCTCGTCTAGCACAGAGAAAGGGAGAATTAACTCCCTCACTGCCAACAAACACCAAGAACCAAAAACTCAGCTGTGAAAAGTCAGGTTGTGTAATCGCGACGATCTTCGTGGCGACACACCCGTGACAGCAAGTCAGGGGGGTTGGTAAAAAACCCCGTGAAGACGTTTGATCCCTTTAAAGATCTCAGTGAGCTAAGACTGATAGTCTGGCGAATCCGGATATACCCACATACGACTCATTTTTTGAGTCATGTTTGCTGCAATCCCCAGGAACGGGGGAGCTGGGTGCCCATCCGTTGGACTCCTGTGAGAAAGACAAACTGCACAAATTAAAGTGTAGAGTCGCTGCGGTAAAATGACATTATCCGTAACACACTAAGCGTCAGCGTGCGTTCTATCGGTCAGTGCTCTAAGGCCATATGTCAGGCCCGGTCAGGGACGGCAGACTGCCTATCGGCCACAGACAAATAACGTAGGTCACAGGAGATTGCAAACCACTCACCATCCGCACTGATTATCTCCTCAATCCACCATACCCTTGATAGAGGGGTGGAGAGGTTATGTTAGCCTCCAGTCAGTATACGCACTGATTATCTCCTCAATCCACCATACCTTCGATAGGGAGGTGGAGAGGTTTTTGGTAGCCTCTAGTGACTATCTGCACTGATTGTCTCCTCAATGCACCATCACCTTGATAGGGAGGTGGAGAATTTTTTTTTTTTTATTTATTATTATTAGCCGCCAATCACCATTCACTTTGGACAGTGGTGACATAGTGGGGGCGCACGGGCGTCCTATTGAGTCTGAGACGCGTGGGGCTCCTGGACTTATGAAGGGACGCAGGCCCCACAGAAAAAAACGGAACCGTGCCTTCACTATAGCGAGGTATCACATGAAGCACACCAGGCATACACAACTGAGTGTGTTTGTCAGTCCTCTTAGAGCTCTTGGATTGTGACAATCTGCAATTAAGCGAGCCTGTAGACTGCTGCAGGGAAGGGGTTAAGCCATTTATAAGCTTACCCCGTGTTCGTGCCCACCAGGAAAAACACGGATTTTGGTAAAGACTTACCTGTAAAATCCTTTTCAGCGAAGGAAGGAAGAGAGACACAGTAATTCATTACTGATGGGTAGGCGGAGCCCCAGATCAGGATGTTACCTCAGATCAAAAGAGTGATGACTGGCTGGCCCCTCCAGCTCGGGCTCCTCCTACTCAGCTCCAGTCGTATCAAAGCTTTTAGGAAAAGAGCCAAGATCACCAGCAGAGCAACATAACCCCTTCTGAAGGAACTTCAGAGAAAAAACACAAGGATACAGGTTATGCATGCAAAGAAAGCCAAAAACCACAGAGTTCCAGGTACTACTCACGGAACCTGACTACTGCGATGAGCTGGCGATGCTGGAACAGAGCCTTAGCGCGCTGACCTCAGCCCAGATAATCGCTATCAGATAAGGGTCGCGCTGCATCTGAAAACATCAACACACTTCTGCCGTGGGAGGGTGCTGTGTCTCTCTTCCTTCCTTCGCTGAAAAGGATTTTACAGGTAAGTCTTTACCAAAATCCGTGTTTCAGCTGCAGATGAAGGAAGAGAGCCACAGTAATTCATTACTGATGGGACGTCCCAAAGCAGTTCAAAAATAAGGGTGGGAAAAAACCAATAAAAGGCAGAAACCCAACAACCTTAACAACAAAGCGCAACCAGCGCTAAACACAAGTTCATCCAGAACTTTAAACTACAGCTGCCTGCAGGACCCTACGTCCGAGAGCTGTATCAGCGGAAGCACTGACGTCCACTTTATAAAATCTTGTAAACGTGTGGACAGAGCGCCAAGTCGCCACTCGGCAATACTGCACTGCCGAAGCACCTTGATAAAAAGCCCACGATGAAGCCACAGCTCTCGTGGAATGGGCTTGAATCTAAATCGGGCAAGATTCACCCCGAAGACGGTAAGCTTCCAAAATAGCTGACCGGATCCAACGAGCTATAGAACCCGTGGAAGCTCGTTGACCACACCGACGACCTGCCGGAACCACAAACAGGGAGTCCGTCTCACGAAAACCTTGAGTAATAGATAGATAAAACTTCAAGGCCCGCACTAAATCCAATGTGTGTAAATCTCGCTCTTTCGTATTCTTCGAATCCGGACAGAGTGAAGGCAACACAATATCCTGGTTAACATGAAATTGTGACACCACTTTAGGCAAAAAATCACCCCGAGTGCGAAGCACTACACGATCCGGAAAAAACTCCAGAAAAAGGAGGCGAGCAAGAAAGAGCTGCCAATTCAGAAACTCTCCTCAAGGAAGTGACTGCAACAAGGAAGGCCACCTTCCAAGAAAGTAAAGAAAGGCTAGCAGAAACCATAGGTTCAAAAGGTTTATGCTGAAGAGCCTCCAAAACAAGGTTGAGCCGCCAAGGAGACACGGGTGCCTTCCGTGGCGGAAACTTACGAGAGATACCTCGGAAAAAGGAGAGCACGTCTCTATTCGAAGCAATGGTTCTCCGGAATAATAAGGACAGAGCAGAAATCTGACCTTTCAGAGTGCTAACTGCCAAAACCTTGTCTAGCCCATGCTGCAGAAAAGCCAACAGGTTGGGAATGGAAAATTTTCTCGGGTTCCGAGAAGACCCCAAACACCACGAAAAGAAGGTTTCCCAAATTTTGTGGTAAATCCTAGAAGTAGCCGGACATCTTGCAGCACGAAGGGTAGCAATGACCTCGGCTGAAAAACCTCTACGGGTCAAGATTTTGGTCTCAAGAGCCACGCCGTCAAACGCAGGGACATCAAGTCCGGATGACAAATGGATATTGGCGGGAATACATAGATCAGCTCGAACTGATCCCACTGAGCCACTAGAGCATCCACCGCCACCGCCTTCGGGTCCTTGTACCTGGACATGAATGTCGGTAACTTGGCATTGGACCTGGATGCCATCAAATCCACTTGGGGGGTTCCCCAGCGAGAGCACAGTAGTGCAAAGACTTCCGGGTGGAGGCTCCATTCCCCGGGAACCATCCTTCTGCGACTGAGAAAGTTCGCTGTAATATTCTGAACCCCTGGAATGTGAATCGCCGAAATGGCTGGTACATTGGCCTCTGCCCAAATCAGAATTCGGGACACCTCTACCAAGAGTCTGGAACTCCTTGTCCCACCTTGGTGATTGATATACGCGACAGCCGTCGCATTGTCTGTCTGCACACGGACTGGCAGACCGCTCAAAGGGACCGTCCAATGTTGAAGGCAAAGGAAAATCGCCCTCCAGAGATTGTTCCAAACACCCCCCCAGCCCGTCAGGCTGGCATCGGTGGTTATGACTGACCACAGCAGAGGGAGGAAAGACTTCCCCAGGGAGAATGCCCCTGGCTGTAACCACCATTCTAGAGAATCCCGCACCGCGCGAGAAATGGTGACACTGCAATCCAGCGATTGCGACTGATTCCATCGACTCAAGATGAACCTTTTGAAGAGTCCTGAAGTGGAACTGGGCAAAATGGAATTGCCTCCATGGACGCCACCATCAGTCCCAGAAGACGCATACACTTCCGTAGGGACATTGCCGTTGAGTATGTCATAATCTGTACATGTCGAAGAAGACATGACTGTTTGTCTGGTGGTAGGGAAACTACCGACCGAAACGTGTCGAGATGCATTCCCAAAAAGAGAATTGTCCTCGATGGTTCCAGGGACGACTTCTCCCAATTGACCAGCCAACCGAAGTCTTTCAGAAAACTGAAGAGACAAATCCCGAGCCGTCAACGCCTCCTCCTCCGAGGAAGCCACGATCAAAAGATCGTCCAGATAAGGGAGAATCGTAATCCCTGTCTTCGAAGGAGTGCCATGAGGGGCGCCAGAATTTTTGTAAAGACCCTTGGCGCTGAGGCTAAGCCGAACGGCAGAGCCACGAACTGGTAATGATTCTGACCTATGGCAAGTCGAGGAAAGCGCTGATGAGCCTTTCCGATGGGAATATGCAAATAGGCGTCGCGAATGTCGATTGACACCAGAAAATCGTTCTGTGACAGAGCTGCCACAACGGAACGAAGCGACTCCATGCGAAATTTCCGGGCATGGACATGCCGGTTCAATCGCTTGAGATCCAGAATCGGGTGAAATTTGTTCTCCTTTTTGGGAACTATAAAAAGGTTGGAATAAAAACCTTTTCCTCGGTCCTCTGACGGAACCGGTATCACTACACCCTTTTGTAGTAGCGATTCGACCTCTCGCTGTAGAGCGACAACAAGCTCGGGTTCTGACGGAACGCGAGACTGACAAAAAACATTTGGGGGTTGAGAAGCAAACTCTATGAAATAGCCTGCCGACACTATCCGCGTTACCCAGGAATCTGGAACGCGAGCCATCCAAGTCTCCTTGAAAAGAAGCAGGCGACCCCCCACTCGAGAATCCTCGAGTGGACCCCTGGCGTCAAACCGACTATGCGGTTTTCTTGTCAAGTTCCCGCTTGTTCTGGCGGAAACTCTGCTTCCAGGGAGTACGAGTTTTCTGAGAGGATTTCTTTCCTGAGAAAGAAGGACGACCCGATCCCCACGAGGAGTGACTAGATCGTCCTCGGCCCCGAAAGGACCGCCGACCACTATAAACACCAGGCTTACTGGACACCAAGGCCATAGCCCTTCACTGTGGTAATGCTGATTCCTTCGCCTTAGCCTTGGAAATCAGCTCTGTGAGGTCGGATCCAAAAAGATGGCCACCTTTGTAAGGTAAGGCCAACAACCCTTGTTTGGAAACTGCGTCCCCGGCCCACTGTCTGAGCCATAAAGCTCTTCTGACTGTGACCGCTGAAGCTTGCGCTTTGGCCAGCAGAGATGCCGTATCCAGACCGGCATCAAAGATATAAACAGGTTGCCTCCCGTATCTCAGATAACGGAGATTCATTTTGCAACTCCGTCTTCAGACGTGCCTACCAGCTTAGAGAAGCTCTAGCAGCACACATGGATCCTAGCACTGCTCGAAATCCATGACCCGCAGCCTCATAGCTTGCATTTGCCGCCAATTCTGCCTTTCTATCCAAAGGCTCCTGTAAGCTCGCTTTTCCCTTAATAGGGAGTAGAGAGGATTTACTAAGCTGAGACAAAGACACATCCACTTCAGGAGCAGAAGTCCAATTAGCCTTTAACTCCGTAGAGCAAGGATAAAGTGTATCAAAGAAATGCGTTTCCATGAAAACGCTTATCTGGACATAGACGTTCCTCCTCTATTACACCATGAAGCTCATCCAGAGCTGGCAATGTTGTGCGCGAAGCACGGGACTCCTGGAAAATGCGTGCTGATTTACCAGGACGACTAGTTACCTCCTCCGGTAACTGTAGTATATCTCTCATGGCTTCAATTAATGCCTCCGTACGCTTCGTCATAGAGGAACGCCCCTGCGGCTCGTCCGCATCTGAATCGGATATTTCTCCATCCGAATATAAAGGGGAACTCAGCCCAATATCAGATACATCTGACTCGCTCCGTGTAGAGGCCGGTAACGGCCTGCGTCGCTTCCTCTGAGAGGAATTAGCAGACACATATTGACCTAAAAGGTCAGATAAGTTATTAATCGATCGAGCGATATCATCCAATTTACCACCGCTGTCGACCGCAGCGCTAGATGCTGTGGAGGTCTGCGTATCTGATTGCCGCAATGGCACTGGGACGTGAACCGCGGCATCTGAACTCTATTCAGACATGTCTCGCCTGTATGAGCAGGTCAAAGCGGTAATACCAGCAAAAAACACTATGCGGTTTTTTTTTTTTTTTTTTTTTCAAACGCTGAAGGGTTAACGCTCCACCAAGCTTACCCCAGCGGTATTCAGTCAGCAAATTTAGCAGGTAGAAATAACCCTCAAAGGGGTTAATATTGCAAACTCACCAAAATATATATATATTTGTGAGCCCCAGCCAATTTTTTATGTCTCTGATGAGACAGCAGCTGCAGGATAGCGATCGCTGCGCTGCGGGGTGAGGAATCCGCACTCACCCAGCTGGCCGTGGTGTCTATATGAGGAGGGGAGCGGTCCGAGGAGCCCAGGAGCCTGAGTAATGGCCGCCACAGTGAGGGGGTCGCAGGAGAAAAGCCAGAGCGCGCGTCTTCCTGCTCAAAAGACCGGGAAAGATAGGCCACGCCCCCTGCTAGCTCAACTAAAGAGCGCGAACTCTCCCCGCTCCTGCTCCCTCTCTGTCCTGCAGCTATCTGCCTGCGGACAAAAAATCACCACATCTTCATGTAGTAGCGCTGTCACAGCAGCGCTGAAGCATACTGACTTTACATGTAGTAGCGCTGTCACAGCAGCGCTGAAGCTTACTGACATTTACATGTAGTAGCGCTGTCACAGCAGCGCTGAAGCTTACTGACATTTACATGTAGTAGCGCTGTCACAGTAGCGCTGAAGCATACTGACTTTACATGTAGTAGCGCTGTCACAGCAGCGTTGAAGCATACTGACATTTACATGTAGTAGGGCTGTCACAGTAGCGTTGAAGCATACTGACATTACATGTAGAAACGCTGTCACAGTAGCGTTGAAAACATACTGACATTACATGTAGTAGCGCTGTCACAGTAGCGTTGAAGCATACTGACATTACATGTAGAAGCGCTGTCACAGTAGCGCTGAAACATACTGACATTACATGTAGTAGCGCTGTCACAGTAGCGCTGAAGCATACTGACATTACATGTAGTAGCGCTGTCACAGTAGCGCTGAAGCATACTGACATTACATGTAGTAGCGCTGTTCATTAGTAATAGCGCTGCTCATTCAGACGCTAAAGCACTCACACATAATTATTATTAAAATTTGTGTGGAGTACTCACCAGCCAAGGCGCCACAGGGACCCTCAGGGGTTTCTGGCGCAGTGCCCATGCTTCCCCCCAGGGCGAAGAACGCAGTGACCGCACGTGTGGTTTGCGTTCCCGCCAGAGAAGCTCTCCTCATCCCCCAGGGCCGGCAAGGATTCTGCAGGGACTTTGAGTAAATACAGATCCGCCAAGGGAGAGGTTGGGGTACAGCAGCGCTGATACCCCTGAGACCTCTAGACCAACTAGTGATCCAAGTCTCCTGTCCGAATATTAAAATAATAAAATTTTCTGAGGAGCTGCATTAGCAGCGACCATCCTCTGGGACCTCAAATCTTAGACTGGAGCTGAGTAGGAGGAGCCCGAGCTGGAGGGGCCAGCCAGTCAGCACTCTTTTGATCTGAGGTAACATCCTGATCTGGGGCTCCGCCTACCCATCAGTAATGAATACTGTGGCTCTCTTCCTTCATCTGCAGCTGAAAGAAAAAATTCAGATGTCTCAGGTCCTACCTGAGAGGAGACATGGCGGCCGCGAGTAAATTCGGGCCGCACAGAACGCGGAGCTGCTTACGCGGAAGCGAGGGGCTGCATGAGGAAGAGTGAGCTCACTGGGGTAAGGGTTAGCTGGGGCTCCTGATCGCAATGACCGGAGGCTCCTGGTCGCATGTAGCACATAGTGCGGAACCTAGCTTTCTTGGCAGCGAAGCGCAGCATGAGGCACAGGTGGTATGCACCGCAGTGTGTGATTTGTGAGCCTTTTTATTGTCCTTGGTTGCGACATTATTACAAATGGGGGTTCGGCAGGAGAAGGGTTAAGCGCTATGGCACTTACCCAGGTACTGTGCCCCTTAGCAGAGGAAGGCGTCTCCAGTTAAAGATGGTGCCCGAGACTAGGATTGCGCTTCTCGCATGCCACGAGAAGCGCCAGAAGGTGTGGGGGGGGACGAAGGAGGGACCAAGAAGGAGCCCTGTCCAATCCTGGGCCGCAGTAAGTGCGCGCGACGTGGGCGGAGTCACAGGCAAGAGCCAGGAGACCCTCCCCCATCGAGGCCTATCCCGGCGTGAAGCCGGGGACTAAATTTCAAGCTGCGGCCTATCCCGGCCCGAAGCCGGGGACTAAATTTCTGGTTGCGGCCTATCCCGGGCCGAAGCCGGGGACTAAATTTATGGTTGCAGCCTAACCCGGGCCGAAGCCGGGGACTAAATTTGAGACTGGGGCCGCGGCGCAACGGGAAGCGCCCACGGCGCGACGCTGAAGCTGCGGCGGCGCGACGCAGAGGCGGCCGCGGCGACAGACGGCCGGCACACATTGCATCCAGGTGCATGTACTCACTGCGGGGAGAGACCCGAAGATGGAGAAGGAAGGGACCTCCGCAGGGACTACGGCAGATATGGCCGTACTTCCTCAATCCACCGTCCCCTTTGATAGGGGGGTGGAGAGGGATCTTAAATGCCTCCAGACCGCCACCGCTTTCAGGAGAGGTGGAGGGGGGTATCCATTCATGGTGCCATGCCAATCACATCGCCCATATCGAGGGGTATCTCATGGGGAGAGCGGCCCATTCAAGGGATCTGTCGCCCCATGGTAGCGTAGCAGGAGGGGTACGTGGAGGCGACACTCGCACGATGCCGCCTGTTGATGGTTTTTGGGAGATCGTGACTTTTCGTACAAGTCCCGTCGCCCATCCGTGCGTGAAGAAAGCAAAATAATAAAAAGAGGTAAAAAACTGAGAAAAAAGTGGGGTCTAAGAGCAGACGCTAGTGCCTCCTACAGACACTAAGCAAGAACTGGTTCAGGATAACAGGAGGTGTATACTGCAAGAGGAGGAGTTAATCTCTTTTGCTTATGTATTGCTTAGTGTCCTCCTAGTGGCAGCAGCATAACACCCACGGTCTGTGTCTCCCAATGAGGCGATGGAGAAAATAGCAATTATTGTTTAAGAGTGGCAATAAATATTATATGCAGTAGTGAGAATGAAAGCTGGCCATAGTTCATCCACAGGGAAAGAGAAACGATGCCTAGTTACTGCACACGTCAGATATTAAAAATGGGGCCTGATGAAGAGCCTGATTATGGTGATTATCTCCCCTCACTTTACACTCATTATGTGACGATTTTATGACGTTTGTCTCCCCACAATATATGTCCTCTAGTAATTAATAGAATTGTGTCTATTTATGCAGGAATTGGTGACTCCATTTTTCTCCGTTTTTCCATATGTTCAGGAGTCTTTTTTGCATTATTACTTATGGGAATATTCGGCACACTGGTGTCTGTATCTGAAGCATGTATCTTTGGAGTCTCTGTTATAAGGCAGAGATAGATGATACTGGACAGGCGCCATCGCTGGTGACATTTTGCTGGATGTAATTTTTTTTCTAAGCCTCACAATAGTCACAATATTATAGGAATTATCAACAATAATATCAATGTTATTATATGCATTATGTAAAATATGGGGAGCAGGTCAGTGAGGGGTCAGTGACCGGTCATAAGCCAATACAGATGAATATGTAATCAGAGCACCACATAAAGCCCCGCCCACAGCCACAGCCCCGCCCCAGAGCACGAGAATCTCATTAACTGAAAACTACAAATACAGATTAAACAACAGTAAACCAGAGCTGCAGTCATTTATGGTGGAGCATTGGAGCTACTATGAATCCTGACCAGGAGATTAGAGAACATAATATTGCTCCCCATTTCAGGAGAGATTGTGCAGTAATCTGAATTTCTTAGGATTGAAAACAATGTAATTTATGAGGTGGAGTGACTCCATGAAACCAGGGCTGGAGCCAACACATCTCCTGCAGGCGTGAATAATGTATATTACAGCCATCAGCCCCGCACAGCTCAGAGATATATCATGGCTCAGGGGTGATGTGTTTTATGTAGATTATCACAATCCTCCATGAAGTTAGTTGGTTTTACTACAAATTGAAAAGTCCGGATAAAGGGAAACTCTGCTGTTATTGACCAGAAATTCACACTTGGCCTCACTGCACATTTAATGGTGTCGATCATAAAAGGGAAGTTTGGCCAGAAAGACTGGACCTGGTCTTGTAGGGACCATATGAGACATTCAGCAGCACAGAAGGGAGAGAAGATCCATCCGATAAGATCTCAGGGATCTAGGAAGCCAACAGCATCATCACCCTCCGCTTTCTCTTACAGGCCCATGACTGAGAAGAATCTGTGACTTCTCTGCATTTAGTGGTCACTACTCACCTGGGTAGTCATATGTGGGAATCTCCTCTTTACACCGCTCATCACCCCTCACATATGTCTCTGTAGTATTAATATGGGTCAGATCTTCACCCTGAAACAAATATTATAAAAGTCACCGACAGATGGAGAAGTCCCATCTATGATCAGCTCTAATCCTGCCATCTCCACCGTTCTCATTACACAAGTATAAAACATATAATACTGGGGGATAAAACAAGACTGAGCACAAGACCTTCACAGCCGTCTACACATCATAGGGGAGATCTCCTGACACCTTCTCTCCATCTACCTGATGATCCTGAGGAGCATTCGGATCTTCTTCCTTACAGTCCTGTGGAAGAAGAGGACGGGGACATCTCTCTGGTGTTGTCCTCTTACTGGATAGATCTGGAGGAAACACATACAGGGGGTGAATTCATTCTTTACATACAGATAATTATAGGCCGTGTGTATATAGTCCTGTCTATTACCTGGTGATGTGAGGGGCTGGGGAACCTCCATTATGACGTTCTTGTACAGATCTATGTGTCCTTCTAAATACTCCCACTCCTCCATGGAGAAATAGACAGCGACATCCTGACACCTTATAGGAACCTGACACATACAATGATATCGTCATCCCCCGATCCCTTCATAGTGTTACTGTATAATGTCCCAGCATTCCCAGCAGTGTCACCTCTCCAGTCAGCAGCTCAATCATCTTGTAGATGAGTTCTAGGATCTTCTGGTCATTGATGTCCTCATGGATCAGGGGGTGAGGTGGAGGCCCGTGATTGGGCTCAGGGGTCTTCCCCATCCCTCAGACACAGGGTCCTGACAGCGATCACTAGAGGTCTTCTTCACCACTGTGTAATCCTGGTAATGGAGAGACACATTAATAAATCTCACTACAGACATTTCCAGAGTCCTCACCTCTCCAGTTCTGTCCGTTATTCCCATAGATAAGAATGATGTAATGTGACGTCATCAGAATCTCTCACCTCTCCAGTGAGACGGAAGAGGATCTCTAGGGTGAGGTGTAATATCCTCTCCGCCATCTTGTCTCTGTCCATATCCATCTTTGATGGGTAAATCAGGAGAATTCTCTTCTATAGAAGATCTTCACTGAGAGGATCCGATATTGTAGAGACCTGAATGAGAAGAAGATGAGGCGATGTAACATCATAAGAATCCTGTAATAATACAATTACTGGAGATAATAAGGGAAACATATGAGGAGATTTATTATTTACAGGATTTAGTTTTCTTCTTTACATCTACTATAAAACCTATATATTTAGGCCACAGACAACAAGCAGTTTCTTCCTCGGAGTCGGCAGCTGAATACGTTCCTCATAGACTCATCTTCCATAACGCTAATTCTCCTCTCATTACCGACCCTGGAATCGGCATTAGTAATACTGCAGGAGATATTCATTACACGTGACATGAGGAATAACTACTTCATGATGAGGACGACATCTTCATCTTCTACTGCGGCTCTAGAGACATATTTGTCAGAGTCGGTCCCTGACTCCATCACCGCCGGCGTCTATATGAATGTTTCCCGTCTTCCCCGCACTGTAATCTTCCATCACGTGAGATCTCAGCTCTGATTCACACACAGAAGTTTGAGGCTTTTAGAAAAGATTGTTTGTAAGAAGACAGGAGATCTATGAGGCCAACGTCTCCATCTACAGTGATTTATGGGTTTATTTCTGGCCTTAAACTTTCCTATATTACAAGAAAAACTACAGAAAAAAACAGATATTAAAATGTTTCTGAAGAAAATTGGCTCCAAAAATTCTTGTAAAAATAAAAAAAATATGGAAAGAGCAGAAGACATTTTATAATTTTTAACATGTTAAACATTTATTAAAAATAAATTAATCTTTTTGTTCCCCAGAACATAGATGTACACCGCAGGGACGGCACAGATGAGGCTGCAACAAAAACCCTGACAGTTTAACCACTTGCTGGTGTGAAAAGCAAACATGGCATCTAGGAAGGTGTGACAGAACAGGTTCCGGAACTGTCGGGGCTATCACCATTGTTGTCTGGAGGAAGCCTTTCAAACGTGGACCGACCTTTGCACCTGACAGCAGGGGCAGGGCTGAGATAAGAAAGCGCTGGAGAGGAGGACTCTTGGTGGGAAGACAGCGCGCGCAGCAGGAAAAGTGGGGCGCTCCGTCCTCAGGGCTACATGACGGTTCAGGCCCGCGCTACAGACCCTCCTTGGCTGCGTACAGTGACCGTGAACTGAGACCTTCGTACTGTCTGCTGGCTGCGACATGCCGTGGTGCCAGACGCTCCGGGCCGGTTATTGCTGCACGCCTACCGCCTGAGACTGACCGGGTGACTTGCACAGAGCTGCGCTCCAGTTCGCCCGTGACTTTCTGCCCTGCTGAGTTACGCTTGGGCAGTGACGTAGACTACTCTACATCCCACACAACGTGTCCAGAAATGGGTCCCCGCGTGGTGCAACGAGGACTCGTCCCCGCCGTAAGGAGCCGCATCCGGAACCTCTTCAGGACGACTCCGGATACATCATGCGCCAGTTTCTAAGGCGCCACCGTTGGAACCTGGGACCCCACGCGCCAGAAGTCGGCGGACTAATAAGTCACATCCCTTATGAAAAGTCCCTTTATGTTTTTGCCATTGTTCCTGTATTTCGCCCTCTCGTTTAATCCCCCTCTCCACCTGTACAATAACCCCTTAATCTCCCTGCGCGGAGGAACACTGTTATTGTCCATTCAGTTTGACCATCCGCCATCTTGTTGTAGTTTCTGGCTTCTGGTCTTTTTTCCCCTGGTGCTGGGCTTGTCGTTGGTCAGGTGATTGTATCACCCTTTATCACCCTGCACTGCCTCCCAGTCCTTGCTGGACATCAGTGTTAATCCGCTTGAGTTCTGGCTAGGAGTCTTGATAGCTTTGTGCTATACTTTGTGCAGTTCTGGGATCTCTAGTTCCACTTGCTTAATCTTTTGTATTTCCTATTGTTTCTGCAGCTTCCTCTATTTTCCTGCTAGGAGGTTACCAGTGTTTTGTTCCCAGTCCCTAGTTCTTTCAGGGATCCCCTTCCCTCTCCTGCAGGTCTTCGCTTGAGTTTAGACTAGAATCGTCGGTGGGTCTATTCGCAAGGAATAGGTCGCCCGCTCCATCGTAGAGATCGAGCCTAGTCCTAGAGCAGGGTCAGATCTTCCCCCCGCTCTATTCCTGAGTTGCAGACCCATAACAACACTCTGTTAATAAATTTGTTAACTCTTTTTCTGCCTCCTGCCAGTCACTGCATCCCGGTATCTGCTTCAACTTGGTGTAGTCGTCAGGAGGCAGTCCAACAGCACGGAGGGGGCCTGAGGTCCAGCATATCCCTGGAGCAATGCTGAACAATCTACGGAAATTCACTGGGAACAATACTATGTTATAGAGCTGGACTGAGCGGATTAGAGGGATGATGAGGATGCACCCCATGACCCCTGCTTTAGAAGCGGAGGTTGCCATGATGGCTTTAGATGAAGAAGCCGGAGACTATGTGATGCTAAGATCCTCCCGGGAACACGACACATTTAGTAAGGTGCTACAGATACTGGAGGACATCCATGGAGACCCCACGGATGTAGGGGAGTTGCGTATGCGCTTATTCAGCAAGGTGCAAAAAGAGGGGGAGACAGTGAAGCAGTACAGGAATACTATATAGGCAACCCACACTGCTATCACTCTAAAGGACGGTGTAGGGTCTACAGACATAATGCTGCGGGATCAGTTGGTGACGGGCTTACGAGAAGTGCTACTCAAACAGGCCCTGCAAGAACGCTTGCGAGTAAACCCACGCATTACCTTTTCTGAGATAGGGAACGAAGCACACACGCATGAACAAGAGCGGGGGGGTGGGGTGACAGTCCCGGCAGGGAAGGTCCGGAGCAGGGAGGTATCGGTGACCATGGCCACAGAACCCTGTTGGGTAGAGGAGCTGCGAGAAGGAATACAGGATTTACGGGAAGAGTTGGCGGATTTAAGGAAGAGGCCTGCGGTAGCATCTCATCCTCCTGGGGCAGAATGGGTCCTGAGCCTCGACAGGAGACAAAAATGTCCCGATGGGAAGAACCCCCCCTACGTGCTTTAACTGTGGAGAAATTGGACATTTTGCCCATGTGTGCGCAAGGGTGTAGGCTTCCTCAGCGCCATCCTTTAAACTAGGAGGCTCCGTGGCTGGGTGGTCAATTTCCGGTATAAAATCGCCTACAAGATAGGAGTTGAGAATACTCATGTGGACACTTTATCCCAAGTTAGTCACGAGAAACCTGGGCCTAATCGAGATGAAGAATTGGGGGCTGAGGAGGTCCCTGAGTTCCGGGATTCTGCCAGGACGGTGACAGCGACACAGGAGCAGGTGCAGGAAGAAACGCGTGAACAAATGTTGGGACAGTCTCGTGATGAGTGGATTCAGTAAGATGATGAACTTGCTCAACTCAGATGGTGGGTGGCGTCGAAGCGGCTACCTAGTCGTCGAGAGAGAAGCCCCCTGTCTCCAGAGACCCTAAAAATCCTTCGACAGTGGGAAGATTGCAACTGCGGAATGGACTGTTGTATGGGAAGGTTCAACTTCCACGGGAGCTGGGTGTCACCTGGCAGGCGCTGATCCAGGGGACGTTCCTGCCCAAGGAGGCTACCGAGGCACAAGTGTCACGCTGTCTCTGCGTACAGGAGGTCAGGGGTCTAAGCTGACCCTAAGCTGGGGCCCTGACTAATCCCTCTACCTGGAGGTACTGTTAAAGGTACAGAGGTCCAGGCCGCCAGCGTAACCCCTACCTCCTGAGGATCCCTGAACCTCAGTAATCTAGTCCTGAGAAGGACCCCGATCACAACTACAGGGGATAGGATAATATAAGCCAACACACAGTACTAGACGAACGAGACAGTACAAGGGGAAAAACCAAAAACCATCTTGCATACAAAAACTGACACCACAACAACAGAGGGAACACCAACGGGTAAGGAGATAAATGATAAAGCGAGGAAGGGAAAAAACCACACCAAGTACACTTCACTCCAAACTCCAAAATACCACGAGCCGCTCTGTTTGTCTGCAAGGAATGCTTTCACCGACAACTTCCCTAACAGACTGGCAGGTATTTGAAGGAGTCCCACTACTGCAGCATTGACTGCAGCTGGGGGCGAGGCTGGGCCTCATCTAGCACAGAGAGAGAGAATTAACTCCCTCACTGCCGAAAAACACAAAGCACCAAAAACTCAGCTGCGAGAAGTCAGGCCCCTTCTACGAGGGGCCTCCGGACCCTCAGGGCCAGGTTTATCCGGGTGAGTCGTGTGGAAGGCCCGAATTAATCGGTCTGCGTTAATATCCGACGCAGGAACCCACATCCTCTCCTCAGGACCATACCCCTCCAATGAACCAGGTACTGAAGGGACCGGCGATTAAAGCGTGAATCGATGACTTTCGATACCTGAAACTCCAAGTTACCATTGACCACCACTGGAGGAGGTAAAGGTGACGGTATCACCGGCGCCACATACCTCTTAAGCAACGATCTGTGGAACACGTTGTGAATTTTAAACGTAGGGGGAGGTCAAGACGGAATACCACCGGATTAATTATAGAACTGATCCTGTACGGCCCGATGAACCTGAGACCCAGTTTCCAGGAGGGAACCTTAAGTTTTATATTCTTGGTAGACAACCATACCCGATCGTTCACACTTAGGTCTGGACCAGACACCCTCCTCCTATCAGCCATACGTTTGTATCGGTTCCCCATAGTATTCAGATTATTCAGCACCCCTCTCCATACTGAAGCGAGTGATGACGAAAATCGTTCCTCCTCAGGAACCCCCGAAGAGCCCCCCCTACTGAAAGTACAAAACTGGGGGTGAAAACCATATGCCCCAAAAAACGGGGACTTACCAGTGGACTCGCTCCGCCTATTATTAAGAGCAAACTCCGCCAGAGGTAAGGAAGAAGCCCAGTCCTCCTGGTTCTCTGACACAAAACACCGGAGATATGTCTCCAAGCTCTGGTTCAGACGTTCCGTCTGACCATTGGTCTGAGGATGAAAAGCCGATGAAAACGATAAATGCATCCCCCGCCGTACAAAATGCCTTCCAGAATTTGGACACAAACTGAGACCCCCGATCAGACACCAACTCGGAGGGTACCCCGTGAAGCCTCACAATCTCCCCAATGAACACTTGCGCAAGAGTCTTAGCATTAGGAAGAGCAGGAAGACCGATAAAATGTGCCATCTTGCTGAACCTGTCCACTACAACGAGTATGACCGTTTTACCCGAAGACAACGGGAGGTCCGTAATAAAGTCCATAGACAGATGAGTCCAAGGACGCTCCGGGATCTTCAAGGGTAAGAGGGCCCTAGACGGACGGGTATGTGGGGTCTTAGAGTGCGCACAAACCCCGCAGGATGCAACAAAAGTTACCACCTCCCTATGCAAGTTAGGCCACCAAAACCGACGCGAGAGGAGATCCTCAGTTGCTTTACTCCCTGGGTGCCCTGCCAAGGCTGAGTTATGGTATGCCTCTATCACCTTTTGTCGCAACTGATCTGGAACAAACAGTCTCCCTGGAGGTCCAACAGGGGTGTCCCCCTGAGCCTCCAATACCTCCTGCTCAAGCTCAGAGCATACTGCCGACACCACTACCCCCTCCTGAAGGATAGGAACCGGGTCATCCGTATTCCCGGCCCCAAGGAAACTACGAGATAAGGCATCCGCCTTTACATTTTTTGACCCAGGACGATATGTGACGACAAAATTAAACCTGGTAAAAAAGCAACGACCACCTAGCTTGTCTGGGATTCAGACGTTTTGCGGACTCCAGATATGGCAGGTTCTTGTGATCGGTGATGACGGTGACCGGATGGACTGCCCCCTCCAAAAAATGGCGCCACTCCTCAAAAGCTAACTTAATGGCCAAGAGTTCCCTATTGCCGACATCGTAATTCCTCTCAGCGGACGACAATTTTTTAGAGAAAAAGGCGCACGGATGCCACTTACCAGGGGACGAAGCTTGTGACAATACTGCTCCCACCCCTACCTCGGAAGCGTCTACCTCTACAATGAACGGCTGTGACACATCAGGTTGAATGAGTATGGGTGCCGAGGCAAAACATTTTTTCAAGGAGGAGAATGCTTGACAAGCCTTGTCAGACCACCTAGAAAAATCCGTCCCCTTTTTTGTCATGTCTGTGAGAGGTTTAACCATGGACGAGAAATTACGAATAAATTTCCGGTAATAATTAGCAAACCCCAGGAAACGTTGTAGAGCCTTAAGATTCTCTGGCAGATCCCACTCAAGAACTGCCAGTACTTTCCCAGGGTCCATACGAAAACCGGACGCTGAAACCAGGAAGCCTAAAAACTGGAGTTCCTGTACGGCGAACACACACTTTTCCCATTTGGCGTACAGTTTATTATCCCACAAGATCTGTAACACCTGGCTAACATGCTCCTGATGAGACACAAGATCCGGCGAGTAAATTAAGATATCATCCAGATATATGACAACAAACTGTCCCACTGTCACGCTGTTACTGCATACATGAGGTCCGGGGTCTATGCTGACCCTAAGCTGGGGTCCTGACTAATCCCTCTACCTGGAGGTACTGTTGATGGTACAGAGGTCCAGGCCGCCAGCGTAATCCCTACCTCCTGAGGATCCCTGAACCTCAGTGATCTAGTCCTGAGAAGGACCCTGATCACAACACCGGGGACTGGAAGGTATATGCCTAGACACAGTAATAGACGAACAAGACAGTACAAGGGGTAAACTAAAATCCACCTTGCATACCAAACTCTCACCACAAAAAACAGAGGGAACACCAACGGGTACGGAGATAAATGATAAAGCGAGGAGGGGAGAAAAGACCACACCAGGTACTCTTCAATTCAGACTTCACAACACCATGATCCGCTCTGCTGGTCTGCATGAATGCTTTCACCGACATTTCCCTAGCAGACTGGCAGGTATTTGAAGGAATCCAATTACAGCAACATTAATTGCAGCTGGGCGAGGCTGGCTTTGTCTAGCACAGAGAGAGGGAGAATTAACTCTCTCACTGCCGAAAAACACCCAGCACCAGAAACTCAGCTGTGAGAAGTCAGGGTGTGCAATCGCGACGATCTTCGTAGCGACACACCCGTGACACCCACCAGGCGGCGAAAAATGTCATTTACAAAGTGTTGGAACACCGCCGGGGCATTAGTCAGACCGAATGGCATGACAAGGTTCTCATAATGCCCCTCCGGAGTGTTAAACGCCGTCTTCCACTCATCCCCCTCCTTCATCCTAATCAGATTGTACGCCCCCCTGAGATCCAACTTAGAGAACCATTTGGCGCCCACAATCTGATTGAAGAGATCGGGAATAAGTGGGAGCGGATACGGATCTCGGACCGTAATCCGATTAAGTTCACGGAAATCCAGGCAAGGGCGTAGGCCTCCATCTTTCTTCTTCACAAAGAAGAACCCCGCGGCCACCGGGGAAGATGAAGGTCTAATATGCCCCTTAGCCAAACTTTCTGAAATATAATCTTTCATGGCCTGCCTCTCAGGACCAGATAGGTTATACAACCTAGATTTAGGTAACTTGGCCCCCGGGAGCAGTTTTACAGAAGTCATACACGCGATGAGGAGGTAGTTCCTGACACCCTTTCTCCGAGAATACATCCTCAAAGTCTGCCAGAAATGGAGTGACCCTAGGAGTGACCGCACCGATGACCGTATTCATGCAGTTTTTATTACAGAATTCACTCCATTGGCTTATCTCTCTGGATTGCCAATTAATAACTGGGTTATGCTTAGTTAACCAAGGAAGGCCCAACACTATAGGAGTGGGAAGACCGTCCAACACGTAACAAGACAACAGTTCCTTATGTATCACCCCCACTTGAAGTTTTACGTTATGCACCGCTTGCAAAAAACTTCCCTGACCGAGAGGCCTGGCGTCGATCGAGAATATGGGAATGGGTTTAGCCAACACACTTAATCGCATACCTTGAACCCGGGCAAACCGAGGGTCCACCAGATTAGCCCCGGCCCCACTATCCAGAAGAACAGATATCCTCTAAGTTCTCGTACCCACCACCACCTCTGCCGGTACGAGAAACTGAGACGAACCTAGGGACGAAATACCTACTCCCAGATTGCCGTCCACCACACAACCTGGAATCAATAGTTTTCCGACGACCCTTTACTCTGCAAAGGACGGGATGGACACCCCCCAATAAAATGTCCCTTTCTCCCGCAGAAGAAACACCTTCCTGTCTTGTGGCGCACCGCCGGTCCCCTCCCCCGAAATGATGTCCCTCCTAATTGCATAGGCTCCTCTGGACTGACCAGGGGAACCTCCATATAAGGGACCCTTGAAGAAGGTGGAGTCATCACAGGGGGCGGAGTTACCCCGCACCTCTCCCACAGCAGTCTGTCAATGCGAATAGCAAGGGCCATAGAGGCTTCCAGTGACGCGGGAGAGTCATACTGTGCCAATACATCCTTTAATTTGTCAGATAAATCTTGACAAAACTGGCTCCTAAGAGCCGGGTCATTCCACTGGGTGTCCGTGGCCCACCTACGGAACTCCGAACAGAATTCCTCCGCCGGACGATCTCCCTGCTGGATCCTACGTAACTTAGATTCAGCAAGGGAGATCCGATCCGGGTCATCATATACGAGACCCAGAGCTGCGAAAAACCTATCCACTGATTGGAGAGCCGGGGAGCCCGTGGGAAGAGAGAACGCCCATGATTGTGGGTTCCCTTGTAGGAGCGAGATGACAATTCCCACCCTTTGCTCTTCACTCCCCGATGACCGTGGCCGCAGCCGAAAGTACAACTTACATGCCTCCCGGAAAACAAAAAACTTGTCCCGCCCCCCAGTAAACCTGTCAGGGAGAGCTACTTTAGGTTCTGGTCCGGCTTGCTCCAGGGGATACAAAACCTTGGACTTAACGTCCGACAGCTCCATGGACAAACTCTGCAACTGCCGAGCTAGACTAGCTACTGGATCCATGGTAGCTGGAGAGAATCTTTTGTCGGTCGGTGAAAATGTCACGCTGTCTCTGCGTACAGGAGGTCAGGGGCCTAAGCTGACCCTAAGCTGGGGCCCTGACTAATCCCTCTAACTGGAGGTACTGTTATAGGTACAGAGGTCCAGGCCGCCAGCGTAATCCCTACCTCCTGAGGATCCCTGAACCTCAGTAATCTAGTCCTGAGAAGGACCCCGATCACAACTACAGGGGACAGGATAATATAAGCCAACACACAGTACTAGACGAACGAGACAGTACAAGGGGAAAACAAAAAACCACCTTGCATACAAAAACTCACACCACAACAACAGAGGGAACACCAACGGGTAAGGAGATAAATGATAAAGCGAGGAAGGGAAAAAAACCACACCAAGTACACTTCACTCCAAACTCCAAAATACCACGAGCCGCTCTGTGTAACGGGTCCGGGGGGCGGAACCTCTGAGCTACTATACAAGGGGGCGGTCCTTGTAAGGGAGCGGGTGGCGACCAGGGTGGACGGGCAGGCAGTCACAGCAGGTAACCGGGGCAGTCTCTGGATGAACGGGCAGGAGGTCACGGCAAGTGACCGGGGCAGTCTCTGGATGAACGGGCAGGAGGTCACGGCAAGTGACCGGGGCAGTCTCTGGATGAACGGGCAGGAGGTCACGGCAAGTGACCGGGGCAGTCTCTGGATGAACGGGCAGAAGGTCACGGCAAGTGACCGGGGCAGTCTCTGGATGAACGGGCAGGAGGTCACGGCAAGTGACCGGGCAGTCTCTGGATGAACGGCAGGAGGTCACGGCAAGTGACGGGGCAGTCTCTGGATGAACGGGCAGATACGACCTGTGATGGCTGAGCCTCCCGGTAGGCTAGCAGGCAGGTAGCAGATGAGCGCTCCCAGGTGAGCGGGCGAGAGTCTCTGGAATAGCAGGTGGTCACCGAACGTGACGGCAGAGCCTCCAGGTAGGCTAGCAGGCAGGCAACAGATGAGCGCTCCCAGGTGAGCGGGCAGGCTGGTCCATAGACAGACTGGCAGGTGATGGTGGGCAGACTG
Organism: Oophaga sylvatica; assembly: GCA_033576555.1. Classification (NCBI taxonomy): domain Eukaryota; kingdom Metazoa; phylum Chordata; class Amphibia; order Anura; family Dendrobatidae; genus Oophaga; species Oophaga sylvatica. The sequence continues at coordinate 44,702 of JARQOD010004376.1, forward strand.
TCGGACGGCGGAGCCTTCAGGTAGGCTAGCAGGCTGGTAACAGGTGAGCGCTCCCAGGTGAGCGGGCAGGCTGGTCCATAGACAGACTGGAGGGTGATGATAGGCAGACTGTCGAACCACAGGCAAGCAAACAGGTAAGTGGAATATCAGGCAGGAACAGACAGCAAACTGGCAGGTAACTGGCAACGGGACCTGAGGGCTGAAGCAGAGTAGTGAACAGTGCAACAACATTGCTCGGGCACCTCCATTTTGGGGGAGGTGCCTTATATTTGGTGAAGTCCTCCGGCCATTGGCCGGGGACTCCTTAGCACGGCGCGCGCGGCCCCTTTAAGAGGGAGGGTAGCACGCGCGCGCGCCCCCTAAGCACAGTGGCCGGAAAGGAGCGCGCGCTGCCAGCAGAGCGGGAGGAGGACGCTGGCCTAGGAGCAGAGGGGTGAGGGGAACAGCGTCCCTGCCTAACAGAGGGCAGGGACGCCGACGCTACACTCTGTCTGCAAGGAATGCTTTCACCGACAACTTCCCTAACAGACTGGCAGGTATTTGAAGGAGTCCCACTACTGCAGCATTGACTGCAGCTGGGCGAGGCTGGGCCTCATCTAGCACAGAGAGAATTAACTCCCTCACTGCCGAAAAACACAAAGCACCAAAAACTCAGCTGCGAGAAGTCAGGCTGTGAAATCGTGACGATCTTCGTGGCGACACACCCGTGACAACAAGAGAGAGAAGCTCATTTTGGATAGGAGAAGACCTTTAAGTGGATGCAGAAGCTGGTTTATCATCCCCAACTAAGAGCTAGTTCTACTTGTCGGCTTTGTAGAACCTGCGAGCTGGCGAAACCCCCTGAGCAAACAGCCCCCACCCAGACTATTGTGACCTCCGCTCCTTTAGAGGTATTGAGGGTAGACTATTTGATGATAGGCCCGGCCCATCAAGGGTATCAGTATTGCTTGGTGATGACCGGCCACTTCACAAAATTTGCCGTTGCAACTCCAACCCGCGATCAAACTGCCAAATCCGCTGCGCACACCATCTGCAAAAATTTCATTCAAGTGTACGGTTGCCCGAAGAGAATACACTCTGATCAAGGCTCCTGCTTTATTGGGACGGGTCATGGATGAATTACATCGCCTGTATCGGATTGGAAGATCTCGGACCACGCCTTACCACTCTCAAGGAAATGGAGCTTGTGAACGGTTCAACCGTACTCTGATTCAAATGCTAAGGACATTGGAGGAAGATCGGAAAGACCGTTGGCCCGAATTTGTAGCCGAGTTAGTGTGGGTGTACAATACCAGAGTACATCGCACCACCGGTTACACTCCATATACCCTGCTGTTCAGCCCTCAGGGAAGAGAGATCACTGAGCTGGAGCAGGACCTAGAGGAAGACTATCCACGGATGGGGTGTCTACCTGGTCTGAGAACACCGTCATTGTCTGCAGACGTTACATCGACTGGTGCAGACCAGGTTTAGGGAGCTGGAACATCCAGAGAAAACTACCCTGAGTGGGACAGCTCTCCAGGATGGAGATTGTGTGTTGGTATGGGATAAACGTCCTAAAAACAAGCTGGAGCACCGGTGGGAGAAGACCCCATACCATGTGAAGCGGAGAATCGACTCTGAGAGGCCTGTTTACGAAGTTCAACCCGAAGAAGAAGAAAATGCCTCCACCAGAGTAGTTCACCAGAATATGCTGCGGCCCTGTTTATCAAGAGATCCTGATCAAATGAAAGAAGGGCAAGGAGATCCTGAGGTGCCCACTCCAGTTGCTGTTGTGAAGGCCCTGAATCACCTTCTACAGGCCTGAGAGGAGAGCTTGTACCGGACACACCAGCAGCAGCTGAGCCACTAGAAACAGACAAGTCCCTGCCCTCACCTGTGCAACCTGACTCCACTACACAGCCTGATTCGGTTACTCCTTCTGACTTACGGCACTCAGAACGGGCGACGACCAGAATACCCCCTACCAGATACCATCAAGATCGATTTGTCTGGCACCAAATCGTACAAGGAATAGGAGAATGTCAACGCATCCTGCAAGAAATCTCGCCCGAGGAATGGTGAGCGAAAGAAGGGGAGTGTAGGAAGATGCCCCGGAACGGAGGTACCTCTCTTGTGCCGGTTCCAGAACTGTCGGGGCTGTCACCATTGTTGTCTGGAGGAAGCCTTTCAAACGCGGACCGACATTTGCACCTGACAGCAGAGGGCAGGGCTGAGATAAGAAAGCGCTGGAGAGGAGGACTCTTGGTGGGAAGACAGCGCGCACAGCAGGAATAGTGGGGCGCTCCGTCCTCAGGGCTATATGACAGTTCAGGCCCGCGCTACAGACCCTCCCTGGCTGCGTACAGTGACCGTGAGCTGAGACCTTCGTACCGCCCGCTGGCCCTGACACGCCGTGGTGCCAGACACTCCAGGCCGGTTATTGCTGCACGCCTACCGCCTGAGACTGACCGGGTGACTTGCACAGAGCTGCGCTCCAGTTCGCCCGTGACTTTCTGCCCTGCTGAGTTACGCTTGGTCAGTGACATAGACTACTCTACATCCCGCACAACGTGTCCAGAAATAGGTCCCCGCGCGGGGCAAAGAGGACTCGTCCCCGCCGTAAGGAGCCGCATCCGGAACCTCTTCAGGATGACTCCGGATAAATCACGCGCCAGTTTCTAAGGCGCCATCGTTGGGACCTGGGACCCCACGCTCCAGAAGGCGACGGACTGATAAATCCCTTATAAACAGTTGCTTTATGGTTTTGCCATTGTTACTGTATTTCGCCCTCTCGTTTATTCCCTCTCTACCTCTACAATACCCCTTAATCTCCCTGCGCGGAGTCACACTCTGGTAATAAATGTGTCTCCTCTTGTTCTGCCTCCTGCCGTCACGCATCCCGGGATCTGTCACACTGTCACCATGTAGCGCACACGTTTATCAGCTTAAAGTGACACTTTTACCGTCAGTGACAATGAAAACCGTTAACGTTTCCGCTGTACCGGACACAACGCAGCGTCAGCCGCCCTCAGGCGCTATTCACACTGTGCTGTCACCAAACGTCATTTGTCATCAGGACCTTCTGTCTGAAGCCCTAAAAATCGGATTCATCCCCAGCTGTGAAGGGTTATTAAGGGGACAGAGGCCTCTATGCTTGGTCTGACCTCATTTCTGCCAGTGTCGCCTTTCTGAGGAGGCACAAAAGCAGGAAAACTCAACACCGCCAAATGGAGGGGACAGAGCACAGAGTGACGCCGCAGTAAAGGCTCCGGCCCTGAGACCTTCCTCCAAGGACTTCATCCAGAAGATCCAGCAGAGCCCTGTGTGGCCTCCATGGAGAGAATCACTGAGCCGCTATGAGCGCCCCCCACTGGTGTAAGAGGAATCTGTCACTGCCGCCCTCTACTGTCTGCTGCGGGAATGACAGCCTGAGAAAAGGCCATGTGACCAGCTGCAGCCAATCAGCGGCGAGACAGAGGACAGCTGTGAGAATCCGCCAGGATAAAAGAAGGCAGAGGCCAGTGTGGGGAGGTGTCAGTCAGGGGAGAGGGCAGTGTGGGGGGAGGGGTCAGTCAGGGGAGAGGGCAGTGTGGGGAGAGGTGTCAGTCAGGGGAGAGGGCAGTGTGGGGAGAGGTGTCAGTCAGGGGAGAGGGCAGTGTGGGGAGAAGGGTCAGTCAGGGGAGAGGGGTCAGTCAGGGGAGAGGTCAGTCAGGGGAGAGGGGGCAGTGTGGGGAGAGGGCAGTGTGGGGAGAGGGGCAGTGTGGGGAGAGGGGGCAGTGTGGGGAGAGGTGTCAGTCAGGGGAGAGGGTCAGTCAGGGGAGAGGGTCAGTCAGGGGAGAGGGTCAGTCAGGGGAGAGGGGTCAGTCAGGGGAGAGGTCAGTGTGGGGAGAGGGGGCAGTGTGGGAGAGAGGGGCAGTGTGGGGAGAGGGGGCAGTGTGGGGAGAGGGTCAGTCAGGGGAGAGGGCAGTTGGGGAGAGGGTCAGTCAGGGGAGAGGGTCAGTGTGGGGAGAGGGGCAGTGTGGGGAGAGGCAGTGTGGGGAGAGGGGGCAGTGTGGGGAGAGGTGTCAGTCAGGGGGAGGGGTCAGTCAGTGGGAGAGGGGTCAGTGCAGGGGAGAGGGGTCAGTCAGGGGAGAGGGTCAGTCAGGGGAGAGGGGTCAGTCAGGGAGAGGGGTCAGTCAGGGGAGAGGGGTCAGTCAGGGGAGAGGGGGGCAGTGTGGGAGAGGGCAGTGGGGAGAGGGGCAGTGTGGGGAGAGGGCAGTGGGGAGAGGGCAGTGTGGGAGAGGGGTCAGTGTGGGGAGAGGGGTCAGTCAGGGGAGAGGGCAGTGTGGGAGAGGGGTCAGTCAGGGGAGGAGAGGGCAGTGTGGGGAGAGGGGTCAGTCAGGGGAGAGGGCAGTGTGGGGAGAAGGGTCAGTCAGGGGAGAGGGCAGTGTGGGGAGAGGGTCAGTCAGGGGAGGGGCAGTGTGGGAGAAGGGTCAGTCAGGGGAGAGGGCAGTGTGGGAGAGAGGGTCAGTCAGGGAGAGGGCAGTGTGAGGAGAAGGTCAGTCAGGGGAGAGGGCAGTGTGAGGGAGAAGAGTCAGTCAGGGGAGAGGGCAGTGTGAGGAGAAGAGTCAGTCAGGGGAGAGGGCAGTGTGAGGAGAAGAGTCAGTCAGGGGAGAGGGCAGTGTGAGGGAGAGGTCAGTCAGGGGAGAGGGCAGTGTGAGGAGAAGGGTCAGTCAGGGAGAGGGCAGTGTGGGAGAAGGGTCAGTCAGGGGAGAAGGGTCAGTTGGGAGAAGGGTCAGTCAGGGGAGAAGGGTCAGTCAGGGGAGAAGGGTCAGTCAGGGAGAAGGGTCAGTCAGGGAGAAGGGTCAGTCAGGGGAGAAGGGTCAGTCAGGGGAGAAGGGTCAGTCAGGGGAGAGGGTCAGTCAGGGGAGAAGGGTCAGTCAGGGGAGAAGGGTCAGTCAGGGGAGAAGGGTCAGTAAGGGGAGAGGGTCCAGTGTGGGAGGGGGGCAGTCAGGGAGAGGGGTCAGTCAGGGGAGAGGGCAGTGTGAGGAGAGGGGTCAGTCAGGGGAGAAGGGTCAGTCAGGGGAGAAGGGTCAGTCAGGGGAGAAGGGTCAGTCAGGGGAGAGGGTCAGTCAGGGGAGAAGGGTCAGTCAGGGGAGAAGGGTCAGTCAGGGAGAGGAGAGGGGTCAGTCAGGGGAGAGGGCAGTGTGAGGAGAGGGGTCAGTCAGGGGAGAGGGCAGTGTGAGGAGAGGGTCAGTCAGGGCAGTGTGTGCCGGAAATCTCTTCCCCAGTCCCCTGCGCCCTATAGAATTCCTTCCTTCTCCCGGATGATCGGTGGGGGAGGGGCTCTGACAACATGTGGGGCCGCGGAACCTCACTCACTACAGATCCCAGCATGCCCACATAGCCTGCACTCCTGGCCCTGGTGCTGTTAGGGCATGCTGGGAAGTGTAGTCCCTCCGCAGCTGCCGGTATACAGAGCCCTTATCCCACGTGCTGCAGGGCCCCGGAGGCGCCTCTTACCTGGGGCCACTGGTCCTCGCCGGCCGGGAACTGCTAGGTTGAGCCTAGACTGTATGTGTCACTGAGGACTCTGACCTCTGATCTCCCTCCTGCAGCTACAGACGCCGGAATCAGACTGCAGAGACCAGTGTCTAATGGCGTCTTCTCTTCCTGGCTTTGTCAGACCACGCCCCCTCCTGGTATGACACGCCCCCGGAAACAACGTCACACCCGGATGCAGCCCATACAGTCTAGCATTTATCAAGCCTCCATGTAGCATCTTCACTCCGGATATCATGTGACCCTGACTCCTCCCCCTGTGACCTCATCACAGGTCCTGTGCGCACAGAGCAGCCATATATGTGGAGTGCGGCATGTGACCCTGACTCCTCCCCCTGTGACCTCATCACAGGTCCTGTGCGCACAGAGCAGCCATATATGTGGTGTGCGGCATGTGACCCTGACTCCTCCCCCTGTGACCTCATCACAGGTCCTGTGCGCACAGAGCAGCCATATATGTGGTGGGCGGCATGTGACCCTGACTCCTCCCCTGTGACTCATCACAGGTCCTGTGCGCACAGAGCAGCCATATATGTGGTGTGCGGCATGTGACCCTGACTCCTCCCCCTGTGATCTCATCACAGGTCCTGTGCGCACAGAGCAGCCATAATGTGGTGGGCGGCATGTGACCCGACTCCTCCCCCTGTGACTCATCACAGGTCCTGTGCGCACAGAGCAGCCATAAGTGTGGCGGTGCCCTGACTCCTCCCCCTGTACTCATCCCCTGTGCGCACAGAGCGCCATATGTGGTGTGCGCCATGTGACCTGACTCTCCCCCTGTGACCCTTCACAGGTCCTGTACCACAGAGCAGCTGTGGTGTGCGGCATGACCCGGACTCTCCCCCTGTGATTCACACAGGTCCTGTCCCAGAGCATCCTATAATGGTGTGCGCATGTGACCCATCCTCCTGTGGCTCACAGGTCCTGTCCCACGGACCATATAGGGAGGCCTGTGACCCGACTCCTCCCCTGTGATCTCACCACAGTCCCTGTCCCTACAGGCCGGCCAATTGTGGGCGGGTGCCGGACTCTCCCTGATCTCCTCCCCCGTCCTTCCACAGAGCCGTGCAAGGGCCATGGGGGCGGATGTGACCCGGACTCCTCCCCTTACTCACAGGCGTGCCACGACCCATAGTGGGCGCATGTGACTGCTCTCCGTACCCTCAAGTCTGTCCACAGAGCACTATTGTGCGGCTGTGACCGCTCCCCTGTACTACACAGGCCTGTGCGCAAGAGCAGCTTATATGGGGCATGTGACCGACTCCCCCCCTTACACGTCTGTCGCACGAGCAGCTATATGGGGGGATTACCTGACTCCCCCCCTTGATTCATCACGGCCTGTCGCCAAGCATATGTGGGCGGCGTGACCGATCCTCCTGTGACCTCACAGGTCGTGGCCAGGCACTATATTGTGCCATGACCGACCCTCCCTGACCTCCAGGTCCGTCCACGAGCACCTATATTGGTGGGCTGGACCCTTCCCCTGACTCAAACAGACACTATATGTGGGGATGACCCACCCCCCTACTCATCACTCTTGCCAGGCCTAAGTGGCATTGACCACTCCCCCCCTGATCATACAGCCGTGCGCACAGAGACTATTTTGGCGGCATTGCCGACCCTCCCTGTCTCACAGTCGTCCACACACCAGTGGTGGGCAGTACCCGACTCCTCCCCTGGATCATCACAGGTCCTGTGCGCAGGCACTTGGGTGGAGTACCCGACCCTCCCCGTGTCATCACAGGTCCTGTCACAGGCACCTATATGTGGTGGGCATGTGACCGCCCTCCCCTGACTCCAGTCTTGGCACGAGCACTTATAGTGTGGGCTGGACCGACTCCTCCCCCTGATCATCACAGCCTGTGCGACAGAGCATAATTGTGGCGATGTCCGACCCCTTATCTCACAGGTCCTGCGCCAGAGGCCATTGGGGCGGCATGTACCTGACTCCTCCCGGACCACAGTCCTGTCGACGAGCCCAATGTGTGGCGGCTTGACGTTGTACCGTCCGCCCGGCCCTATGGTGGCGAGTGCGTCCCGATTAACGCGGAAATATGGGCATTGATCCTCCTGCTATACAGGTCCTTCGCAGAGATATTGGTGGGGAGTACCGTCCCCCTGACTATCAAGGTCGTGCACAACAGTATATGTGGGGGTGATGATTGTGACCTCATCACAGGTCCTGTGCGCACAGAGCAGCCATATATGTGGTGTGGGCATGTGACCCTGACTCCTCCCCCTGTGACCTCATCACAGGTCCTGTGCGCACAGAGCAGCCATTATATGTGGTGGGCGGCATGTGACCCTGACTCCTCCCCCTGTGATCTCATCACAGGTCCTGTGCGCACAGAGCAGCCATATATGTGGTGTGCGGCATGTGACCCTGACTCCTCCCCCTGTGATCTCATCACAGGTCCTGTGCGCACAGAGCAGCCTTATATGTGGTGGGCGGCATGTGACCCTGACTCCTCCCCCTGTGATCTCATCACAGGTCCTGTGCGCACAGAGCAGCCTTATATGTGGTGGGCGGCATGTGACCCTGACTCCTCCCCCTGTGACCTCATCACAGGTCCTGTGCGCACAGAGCAGCCATATATGTGGTGGTCGGCATGTGACCCTGACTCCTCCCCCTGTGACCTCATCACAGGTCCTGTGCGCACAGAGCAGCCATATATGTGGTGTGCGGCATGTGACCCTGACTCCTCCCCCTGTGACCTCTTCACAGGTCCTGTACGCACAGAGCAGCCAAATATGTGGTGTGCGGCATGTGACCCTGACTCCTCCCCCTGTGATCTCATCACAGGTCCTGTGCGCACAGAGCAGCCTTATATGTGGTGGGCGGCATGTGACCCGGACTCCTCCCCCTGTGATCTCATCACAGGTCCTGTGCGCACAGAGCAGCCATATATGTGGTGGGCGGCATGTGACCCTGACTCCTCCCCCTGTGATCTCATCACAGGTCCTGTGCGCACAGAGCAGCCATATATGTGGTGGGCGGCTCTGCAGGTGGAGCTATGTGGAGATTCCCCGTTCCTGAGCGCGGGGGACATTAACCCCTTCAGCGCTGAGGCTCTGTATAAGAATCATCACGTGTCTGTGGTGTTTCCTGTAATAAATACATACGACCCCACTATGGAGACCACCCCCGGGTTACCCCCCCTTAGTGAGAATTTGGGTAAAAATGATTCCATTCGTTAGATCTTTGTTAGATCCGGTTTGATCAACCAAAATTAACGTTAGATCACCCCTACAAAATGAGATATTTACGATCTTTTCCAGGAGGGGCTAACCCGTAGCTAGCCCCCCCAACTTTGAAATTTGCCGTTTTTTGGATGGATTCTGATAGATATTCATTAGATCCGGTTTGATCAGCAAAAATTAACGTTAGATCTCCTTTCGTTCCCGACATATTGGGGTGTCAGGTGGGGGGTTAGGTACGGGTTAGCCCCCCCAACTTTGAAATTTGCCGTTTTTTGGATGGATTCTGATAGATATTCGTTAGATCCGGTTTGATCAGCAAAAATTAACGTTAGATCTCCTTTCGTTCCCGACATATTGGGGTGTCAGGTGGGGGGTTAGGTACGGGTTAGCCCCCCCAACTTTGAAATTTGCCGTTTTTTGGATGGATTCTGATAGATATTCGTTAGATCCGGTTTGATCAGCAAAAATTAACGTTAGATCTCCTTTCGTTCCCGAGATATTGGGGGTGTCAGGTGGGGGGTTAGGTACGGGTTAGCCCCCCCTAATTTGAAATTTGCCGTTTTTTGGATGGATTCTGATAGATATTCGTTAGATCCGGTTTGATCAGCAAAAATTAACGTTAGATCTCCTTTCGTTCCCGACATATTGGGGTGTCAGGTGGGGGGTTAGGTACGGGTTAGCCCCCCAACTTTGAAATTTGCCGTTTTTTGGATGGATTCTGATAGATATTCGTTAGATCCGGTTTGATCAGCAAAAATTAACGTTAGATCTCCTTTCGTTCCCGAGATATTGGGGGTGTCAGGTGGGGGGTTAGGTACGGGTTAGCCCCCCCTAATTTGAAATTTGCCGTTTTTTGGATGGATTCTGATAGATATTCGTTAGATCCGGTTTGATCATCAAAAATTAACGTTAGATCTCCTTTCGTTCCCGAGATATTGGGGGTGTCAGGTGGGGGTTAGGTACGGGTTAGCTCCCCCTAATTTGAAATTTGCCGTTTTTTGGATGGATTCTGATAGATATTCATTAGATCCGGTTTGATCAGCAAAAATTAACGTTAGATCTCCTTTCGTTCCCGAGATATTGGGGGTGTCAGGTGGGGGGTTAGGTACGGGTTAGCCCCCCCTAATTTGAAATTTGCAGTTTTTTGGATGGATTCTGATAGATATTCGTTAGATCCGGTTTGATCAGCAAAAATTAACGTTAGATCTCCTTTCGTTCCCGAGATATTGGGGGTGTCAGGTGGGGGGTTAGGTACGGGTTAGCCCCCCCTAATTTGAAATTTGCCGTTTTTTGGATGGATTCTGATAGATATTCGTTAGATCCGGTTTGATCAGTAAAACTTAACGTTAGATCTCCTTTCGTTCCCGAGATATTGGGGGTGTCAGGTGGGGGGTTAGGTACGAGTTAGCCCCCCTAATTTGAAATTTGCCGTTTTTTGGATGGATTCTGATAGATATTCGTTAGATCCGGTTTGATCAGCAAAAATTAACGTTAGATCTCCTTTCGTTCCCGAATTTGGGGGTGTCAGGTGGGGGGTTAGGTACGGGTTAGCCCCCCCTAATTTGAAATTTGCCGTTTTTTGGATGGATTCTGATAGATATTCGTTAGATCCGGTTTGATCAATAAAAATTAAACGTTAGATCTCCTTTCGTTCCCGAGATATTGGGGGTGTCAGGTGGGGGTTAGGTACGGTTAGCCCCCCCTAATTTGAAATTTGCCGTTTTTTTGGATGGATTCTGATAGATATTCGTTAGATCCGGTTTGATCATCAAAAATTAACGTTAGATCTCCTTTCGTTCCCGAGATATTGGGGGTGTCAGGTGGGGGGTTAGGTACGGTTAGCCCCCCCTAATTTGAAATTTGCCGTTTTTTTGGATGATTCTGATAGATATTCGTTAGATCCGGTTTGATCAGTAAAACTTAACGTTAGATCTCCTTTCGTTCCCGAGATATTGGGGGTGTCAGGTGGGGGGTTAGGTACG
>JARQOD010004377.1:0-55400 GCA_033576555.1 Oophaga sylvatica
AAGTGTTTGCCCTATCCCAGCAATCGGCTTTCCCACCCACAACTGTGGGTTCCTAAATCCCGCGATCTGTTCCCTATAGTCCGCAATTGGTGTTTCTCCCTTAACCCAGCAGACTGTGTGGGGATAACAGCAGATTTGGCTGTCCTAAATCCAGCAACTGGTGCTTTCCCTAACCCCCAGTCTGTGTGCTTTCCATAATCCCAGCAGATCTGTATGGCTTGTCCCATATCCAGGATCTGTTTGGCTTGTCCCAAATCCCAGCAGATCTGTGTGCTGCCTATAATCCCAGACTTTTGGGTGCCCTATAATCCAGCGTTGTGGCTGTCCCTGTAATCCCAAGATCTGTTGGCTTCTCCCTTTACCCAGATTGTGGCTTTCCGTAATCCGCAGACTGTGTGGTTGTCCATAACCCAGAGATTGTGTGCTTGTCCCAAAACAAATCTGTGTGCTGCCCTATAACCAGCTTGTGTGGCTTGTCCTATACCCAGATTGTGTGCTTTTCCCTAAGCCCCAGCAGACGTGTCGCTTGTCCGAAATCCAAGCAGATCTGTGTGGTTGTCCCTAATCCCAGAGTCTGTGTTTGCCTTAGCCCAACAATGTTGGGCTTGTCCTATAATCCCGCAGATCTGTGTGGCTTGTCCTATAATCCGCAGATTGTTGGTTGTCCCTATAATCCAGCAGATCTGTGTGGCTTGTCCCTTAATCCCACAGATCTGTGTGGCTTGTCCTTAAACCCAACAATCTGGTGCTTGTCCCTTATCCACAGATTGTTGCTTTCCTAAATCCCAGCAGATCTGTGTGCTTGTCCCTATAACCCAGCAGATCTGTGTGGCTTGTCCCTATAATCCCAGCGATCTGTGTGCTTGTCCCTATAACCCAGCAGACTTGTGGCTTGTCCCTATAATCCGCAGATCTTGTGCTTTCCCTAACCCACAGATCTGTGGCTTGTCCTTAATCCCAGCAGATCGTGTGGCTTGTCCCTATAATCCAGCGATCTGTGTGGCTTGTCCCATACCCCAGCAGACCTTGTGGCTTGTCCCATAATCCCAGCAATCTGTGTGGCTTGTCCTATAATCCCAGCAGATATGTGTGGCTTGTCCCTATAATCCCACAGACTGTGTGGCTTGTCCCATAATCCCAGCAGATCTTGTGGCTTGTCCTATAATCCCAGCAGATCTGTTGGCTTGTCCCTATAATCCCAGCAGATCTGTGTGGCTTGTCCCTATAATCCCAGCAGATCTCTGTGGCTTGTCCCTTAACCCCAGCAGATCTGTGTGGCTTGTCCCTATAACCCAGCAGATCTGTGTGGCTTGTCCGTATAATCCCAGCAGATCTGTGTGTCCCTATAATCCCAGCAGATCCGTGTCGTTGTCCCTATAATCCCCGAGATCTGTGTGGCTTGTCCCTATAATCCCATCAGATCTGTGTGGCTTGCCCCCTTTTAATCCCCGCAGATCTGTGTGGCTTGTCCCTATAATCCCAGCAGATCTGTGTGGCTTGTCCCTATAATCCCAGCATACTATGTGGCTTGTCCCTATAATCCCAGATCTGTGTGGCTTGTCCCTGTAATCCCAGCAGATCTTGTGGCTTGTCCCCTATAATCCCAGATCTATGTGGCTTGTCCCTATGATCCCAGCAGATCTGTGTGGCTTGTCCCTATAATCCCAGCAGATCTGGGTTGCTTGTCCCTATAATCCCAGCAGATCTGTGTGGGTTGTCCCTATAATCCCAGCAGATCTCGTGTCTTGTCTCTATAATCCCAGCAGATCTGTGTGGCTTGCCCCTATAATCCCAGCAGATCTGTGTGGCTTGTCCCTATAACCCAGCAGACCTGTGTGGCTTGTCCCTATAATCCCAGCAGATCTGTGTAGCTTGTCCCTATAATCCCAGCAGATCTGTGTGGCTTGTCCCTATAGCCCCAACAGATCTGTGTGGCTTGTCCCTATAATCACAGCAGATCTGTATGGCTTGTCCCTATAATCCCAGCAGATATGTGTGGCTTGTCCCTATAATCCCAGCAGAACTGTGTGGCTTGTCCCTATAATCCCAGCAGATCTGTGTGGCTTGTCCCTATAATCTCAGCAGATCTGTGTGGCTTGCCCCTATAATCCCAGCAGATCTGTGTGGCTGTTAAAAATGCTTATTTTAAGTATATTTTTCAAGGACTTGTTACCAGATGCGATACTTTAAAGAAAACATCACGTTTCTTATAAAAAAAATGTAGTGGTTTATTGGACTGTTTACCAAAAAAACATCATTACAGGAAACATAAAATGAGTGAAATAGTTACGTAGATATTGTCCATTTGTCCATAGCAAAGCTTGTACACATCTTTCCTTGGTGTCCTGAATGGTAAGAATGACATCTGTTTCTCCGCAGCGTCTTAAGGAAGCAACACGTGGTTACATGGCAGCTGGCTGTTCATTCATCATAGTTCTTGTCAGAGTAAAGTGTCTGTAGAGAAAGCACGAGCCCCCCCTTCATGTAACCATTATATATATGTCCCTTATATCACGTGGTCTCTGTATATGGAGATGACACTTTACCATACAGAAATAGCATCTGTGATGTCAGCGAACGTTAATGTGCTTGGTACAGAATTGAGTGTAAAGAATAAATCCATAACCAATAATTAATATTTAACAATTCCCCCTTTTGAGGGTGATAGACATTAATTGGAACCCTCAAAGTAGAGAAGTTCATCTTTAGGATAATCAGATCTTCTTTCTTCTTTTTCTTCTTCTTTGGCAAAAATAATTTAATTTCCATAATAATAATAATAATCATAATAATATCAGATTATTGTTATATGCACTCAATAACATAATTATGTGAATTAATGTTATGGTAAGCCGTGACCAATATTCATATAAAATATGTGTCTTATACTTTCCTAAACCTAAATCGAAGCATCTCGGGTCCAGTCATCATCATCTGATGTCATCTGGTCTTCATGTTGACGCCTTGTTCTTGATTCTTTTAAAACATAGTCTTTATACGATAATCCTTTGAAATAACATGTAGATATTGTAGAGACCGTGTGTCATGTGTCCATCAAAGTCCATAAATTCAAATGTTGATAAGAAAACAAAGTCCATTGATGAAATGAAGCTTTAATATCTGAGCAGTGTCACCTTTAAAGACCTGGACTTACATTGGCTCGCCTTGGATATTTCTGGAATCCTCCATGCCATCCGCAATGGTCTTGGAACAGGTGTGACATCTTTGGTCAGCAAAGCAAGGGTTAAAATGACTCTTCCTTGCTAAAGATAGCACCATAACCAGTCCTTAGTCCTAATGCACAGGACTCATGTCAGGGTTGTAGTTTCCTGACAACTTATTGTTCACCAGCTTTCATTGAAGCTTCATAGGTGATAGGAAACCACTGGAACGTGATAAAAGCGTGATAACACAGTTCATATTAGCATCATAGGATCATCGTCCTCTGCCATTGTGTCTGTCAGTGGTGAATACTGCAGTTGCTGTCAGTGGTGGATACAGCAGTTGTGGCTGTCAGTGGTGAATACTGCAGTTGTTGTCAGTGATGAAATGAATTGTAATTGACACAGTCTATTATTACTCAGACATCATATAGCCTTGTTACCTTCTGGAACTTCGGCTTTTTCTTCTTGCAACTTTTTAAATTTACTTGAATTTAGAAATATGAAAAGTCTTTATTAACGTAATTCCAATATCTTGCTTGAAGTCTTCATTCCCTATTCTATACCAAATCTGGTAATTTTCCTAACCTATAATATCACAGCGTACCATAGCAATCAGTAATATCCATAGAATTATTATCAGAATAGTAATATGGAATTCATGTTTGTGTAATAAAACAATCATAAATGATAATGCATTATTAACCATATTCTTTATGAGACAGAACATTTTTTATGTCATTGGTGTAATTACCTTTCCAACCCATAGGTGTCAGTGTGTTTTTTCATGTAACAAGTGTTTCCATCTTTATTACTAAAACTTTATTAATGGAATATATTTATTAGACCAATAATAGGTAAGAATGTATAGCCATGAACCAAAATGTGAATATCAGTGAAGGAATGAATGAAAGAATTATTGTATTTACTCAGAATTAAAACATTTTCTTTTAATGAACCGATATCTTCACTATATTTAATGAAGCAATATTCTCATACTAGACATTACTTTATTAAATATTGATGTTTCTTGATTGATTGAGATAAAAATAAAAATTAAGAATCAAAAATAAAGATAAAGGAAGAATAAAAATTAAAAAATGAAAAATAAGAATAAAAACAAAAATAAGAATAAAAATAAAAATAAGGCCTTTATATGTTTATGACAAATGCTGAGTAGTTATGTTCTCAGTAACACATACCCTTAATATTTCCATTATCTGGATGATTTCATATTTGTCATGACCTTGTGTTACCAAAATATTCATATTATGCAACTTTGCATGTAATCCCTTCTTAGTGTAAAGAAATGACTTTTTATAATACTTAATGTTATTATCTCTAGTAGTTATACCATTGTAGTCTTTAAAATGTGTGAAGAAGAGGTATTGATGAAATGTGATGATGTATTCAAAATCTAAAACACATTTCCCCCTTAATACCAAAAAAAAATTATTTTATGAAATAATTGATTTATCAAAACCAAAATAAAAAAAATAATTGTTTTATAAATTATTTATGTAACTTCTGTTTTAGCTTTATACCATATATTTGTCTGAAGATGTGTACCATCTATGTAACCATTAAAAAAAAATAACATTGAATATCATAAAATTATCTTTTGGGAAAAAGGAAAAAAAAATAATCTAAATGTAGATTTTCTTGATAAACCATTTTGATGTGTGATTCCACTTATCTACTATTAACTAAAAAAAAATAATTACTAAAGAAATATATGTTGAGTAGATAATATTTCATTATGTATCTTAATATTCTAATAATTGAACTGATTTGTATTATTTCTCATAAAAACAAGTTGTTGTTTTCTCGCATACCATGAATTGTGAAACCTCTTTCATACATCACACATACATTTAGGTTCTTAGCAGCTGCTCATACACGCATCTGTCATCTGTCACTCAGACTGTGACACGGATAAATTCACACCACAAGTTCCTCATACAAAAGGTAGGAATATTAACCCAAATAATTGTATCCTAATTATCAATGCGCATTGTAAACTACTAAATTTAATATTTTAATATTTCTTTGAATATTCCCCAAATACACATAACAAACTTTGTGAACCATTCTATAGATAAAAGGACTCATAAGAAAATTTGGTTATGAGCTGTTTCTATATTTGGTGCAAGGGTTTGCAACTGAAATTGAACCCTAGAACTTAAGAGGCCTAAAGAAAAATTCTTTGACTTGCAAAGGCCGAGCTCACAGAGGCTACAAACGCTTTAAGTTGCAACCACTGAAATAGGGATATATGGCAGCCTTATTATTAGAACAATTTGAATGTCACATGTGTGACTGTCATGCAGT
Organism: Oophaga sylvatica; assembly: GCA_033576555.1. Lineage (NCBI taxonomy): Eukaryota > Metazoa > Chordata > Amphibia > Anura > Dendrobatidae > Oophaga > Oophaga sylvatica. The sequence goes on from JARQOD010004377.1 coordinate 5,493, forward strand.
AAGAACATATTGCCATGCAAATAAATAACTTCAAAATGTTAGCAACACACAAAAACTAAATTTAGATTCAGTTAGTTACATATTGTTTCCTTTTAAGTGTTAAATATATAAAAACATGCAGTTATTACAAATTCCTGTGTAAATAAAAGAATAAATCCATGTAAGAGAGTTTTTCCCGATTAAATCCTACTTTGAAATGAAAATTCTAAGGAACAATAAGAGATAAAGTTAATATCATATTCATCCAGAAAGAAAACAATTGCAATGTCTTATACATATATATGTATTGGCTTTAATGTAATTCTAAATATTACTGTAGTATATTTTAATTATATCACTATAGATATAGATATACAGTTATACAATTTCTACTTATACAAATATAGTATATACTGTATGCTGTATGAATATATATATATATATATCTACAAAAGCTGTGAACTACAGAATTATATTTATAAAATAATTACAAATAACTGGATAATATATTGTATAATACTTTTACACAACATATAATTTCATTTTCAGTCAATTCCTAAACCAAATCTTATTTCTTTGTCAAAGATGTCCTGGAAAACTCTGTTAATCATTCCTTTTTTTAATGATTGTTTGAGCAGCTCCGATAATGAGCTGTAAACTGAAGACTCAACTATGTCTCTTTGAAGAATCATCTGTTCCTGTCTTTCAATGTCCGCCATTTGTCTCTTTACAGAGCGGTCTGAACTTTGAATTATTAACTCTTTCTGCAAAGCGGACTCTTGGATTTTTTTATAGGGCTTATATCTAATATGTAATTTCCTCCTTATGTCATATATTTGATTCCGGGGATGACTCAGTTTAGGAGATTTTGACACTGGCTTTTGAAAAGATCTTACTCTGTCTGTTTGATTTATTTTCCTATCACGATTCTCATGTTTTCTAGCAAAATCAAGGAATTGCGCACATTCAAATAAAGTATCTTTTTGTGACGCAATAACACGAGATACAGAATTTAGGAATCCAAATTTGTCCACAAAATACTTTATCATTGATTGTGTTTTGACATTGGTAATGAGAGTTTTGTACAACCTTTCAAATATGGACATGAATGTAAAAGTACATTCTTTCCGACCAATCCTTAATTTTTGAAGAATCTCAATATCTGGACAATTTTCATTTAAGGCACAGAAAATCAGAATTTTCAGTCTGTCTTTATCATCTAGATCTCCATGTAATTCATTATCAAAACTCAACTTTAATGTCAAGCGTCTGGAAAAGGTTGCAGGAAGCCACAATTTAAATAATTGATTTTTCTCGTCATTACTTAAATCAAGCTTGTCAATAAAGCTTTCGAAGATTTCAGAATTTCTGCATACATGGATTTTGTTATCATATGCAGGAATGATTTTGCATAATTTTAACAAATTTTTCCTAACTTTGATTTGGAGTTGGGCCTGTGAATTGTCTTCTATTTTTGGTGGCCATTGAACATCTGTCTCTTGTACGTCATCTGCATCAGTTCTGAAGTCTCCTCCCATGTTCCCTCCTACATCAGTTCTCAAGTCTCCTCCCATGTTCCCTCCTACATCAGTTCTCAAGTCTCCTCCCATATTTCCACCATCTTTTTTTACGTCATCAGAGACAAGGTCACCTTGAGTAGCCATTACAGACACATGTCCCACATGTTGCTCAATTTCCTCATTACAGTCAATTTCGGGAACATCACTGGTATCATCTGACACTATTTCTACACAGTCATCTTTAGATTTCTCTAATACAAACTTGTGAAATACGTGAACTAACTGTAATATATTTTTCAATTTCTCTCTTTCCCTATTAAAGGACACCAGCTTAGATTCTAGCTTTAGATTTTCCATTTCACATTCTGCATATAAGCTGAGCCATAAAACTTCTAAATTTGACTGATCTACAGACATAAATTTCAGTCTACTTTGCTTTAGAAAAAGAAGTAATGACATCCATTTTTCTTACCTTGAAATATCTCAGCTTGTAGCTCGTTTCTTGGACAATGCTCTTGTCATCAGCACGTCTGATTCCTGTAGTCAACTCTTAGTCCTCATTCATAGGTTCTTTTCTTGATCCTGAAATATCGTAGTGTGATTTCTTTGACGACTTGCACATCTGACGTCTTTTGCTTCTATTCCTCCCCTTGCAAGTTTTCAGAAATTCACACTCTAAAAATCAAGTGTGACTGGCTGGCTCTCCAAAATGTTAAAAATGCTTATTTTAAGTATATTTTTCAAGGACTTGTTACCAGATGCGATACTTTAAAGAAAACATCACGTTTCTTATAAAAAAAATGTAGTGGTTTATTGGACTGTTTACCAAAAAAACATCATTACAGGAAACATAAAATGAGTGAAATAGTTACGTAGATATTGTCCATTTGTCCATAGCAAAGCTTGTACACATCTTTCCTTGGTGTCCTGAATGGTAAGAATGACATCTGTTTCTCCGCAGCGTCTTAAGGAAGCAACACGTGGTTACATGGCAGCTGGCTGTTCATTCATCATAGTTCTTGTCAGAGTAAAGTGTCTGTAGAGAAAGCACGAGCCCCCCCTTCATGTAACCATTATATATATGTCCCTTATATCACGTGGTCTCTGTATATGGAGATGACACTTTACCATACAGAAATAGCATCTGTGATGTCAGCGAACGTTAATGTGCTTGGTACAGAATTGAGTGTAAAGAATAAATCCATAACCAATAATTAATATTTAACAGTGGCTTGTCCCTATAATCCCAGTAGATCTGTGTGGCTCGTCCCTATAATCCCAGTAGATCTGTGTAACTTGTCCCTATAATCACAGCAGATCTCTGTGGCTTGTCCGTATAATCCCAGCAGATCTGTGTGGCTTGTCCCTATAATCCCAACAGATTTGTGTTGCTTGTCCCTATAATCCCAGCAGATCTCTGTGGCTTGTCCCTATAACCCCAGCAGATCTGTGTGGCTTGTCCCTATAACCTCAGCAGATCTGTGTGGCGTGTCCGTATAATCCCAGCAGATCTGTGTGTCCCTATAATCCCAGCAGATCCGTGTCGTTTGTCCCTACAATCCCTGGAGATCTGTGTGGCTTGTCCCTATAATCCCATCAGATCTGTGTGGCTTGCCCCTTTAATCCCAGCAGATCTGTGTGGCTTGTCCCTATAATCCCAGCAGATCTGTGTGGCTTGTCCCTATAATCCCAGATCTGTGTGGCTTGTCCCTATGATCACAGCAGATCTGTGTGGCTTGTCCCTATAATCCCAGCAGATCTGGGTTGCTTGTCCCTATAATCCCAGCAGATCTGTGTTGCTTGTCCCTATAATCCCAGCAGAGCTCTGTGTCTTGTCTCTATAATCCCAGCAGATCTGTGTGGCTTGCCCCTATAATCCCAGCAGATCTGTGTGGCTTGTCCCTGTAATCCCAGCAGATCTGTGTAGCTTGTCCCTGTAATCCCAGCAGATCTGTGTGGCTTGTCCCTGTAAGCCCAGCAGATCTGTGTGGCTTGTCCTATAATCCCAGCAGATTGTGTGGCTTTCCCTATAATCCCAGAAGATCTTGTTTGGCTTGTCCCTATAATCCCAGCAGATCTGTGTGGCTTGTCCCTATAATCTCAGCAGATCTGTGTGGCTTGCCCCTATCATCCCAGCAGATCTGTGTGGCTTGTCCCTATAATCCCAGAGATCTGTTTTGGCTGTCCCTAAAATCCCAGAGATCTGTGTGACTTGTCCCTATAATCCAGCAGATCTTGTGGCTTGTCCGTATAATCCCAGCAGATCTGTGTGGCTTGTCCCTATAATCCCAGAGATCCTGTTGGCTTGTCCCTATAATCCCAGCAGATCTGTGTGGCTTGTCCCTATAATCCCAGCAGATCTGTGTGGCTTGTCCCTTAATCCCAGCAGATCTGTGTGGCTTGTCCCTATAATCCAGCAGATCTGTGTGGCTGTCCCTATAATCCAGTAGATCTGTGTAGCTTGTCCCTATAATCCCGCAGATCCTGTTGGCTTGTCCGTATAATCCCAGCAGATCTGTGTGGCTTGTCCCTATAACCCAGCAGATCTGTGTGCTTGTCCCTATAATCCCAGCAGATCTGCTGTGGCTTGTCCCTATATACCCCAGCAGATCTGTGTGCTTGTCCTATAATCCCAGCATCTGGTGTGTCCCTATAATCCAGCAGATCTGTGTGCTTTCCCTATAATCCCAGGAGATCTGTGTGGCTTGTCCCTATAATCCCAGCAGATCTGTGTGGCTTGTCCCTTTAATCCCAGCAGATCTGTGTGGCTTGTCCCTATAATCCCAGCAGATCTCTGTGGCTTGTCCCCTATAATCCGCAGATCTGTGTGGCTTGTCCCTATATCCAGCAGATCTGTGTTGCTTGTCCCTATAATCCCAGCAGATCTGGTTTGCTTGTCCTATAATCCCAGCAGATCTGTGTGCTTGTCCCTATAACCCAGCATGGGCTCTATGTCTTGTCTCTATAATCCCACAGATCTGTGTAGCTTCCCTATAATCCCAGCAGATCTGTGTGGCTTGTCCCTTAATCCCAGCAGATCTGTGTAGCTTGTCCCTATAATCCCAGCAGATCTGTGTGGCTTGTCCCTATATCCCAAGCAGATCTGTGTGGCTTGTCCCTATAATCCCAGCAGATCTATGTATGGCTTGTCCTATAATCCCAGCAGATCTGTTTGGCTTGTCCCTAATAATCCCAGCAGATCTGTGTGGCTTGTCCCTATAATCCCAGCAGATCTGTGTGGCTTGCCCCTATAATCCCAGCAGATCTGTGTGGCTTGTCCCTTAATCCCAGCAGATCTGTGTGGCTTGTCCTTAATCCCAGCAGATCTGTGTGGCTTGTCCCTGTAATCCCAGCAGATCTGTGTGGCTTGTCCCTGTAATCCCAGCAGATCTGTGTGGCTTGTCCCTATAACCCAGCAGATCTGTGTGCTTGTCCCTATAATCCAGCAGATCTGTGTGGCTTGTCCCTATAACCCAGCAGATCTGTGTGGCTGCCCTTTAATCCCAGCAGATCTTGTGCTTGTCCCTATAATCCCAGCAGATCTGTTGCTTGTCCGTAAATCCCAGAGATCTGTGTGGCTTGTCCCTTAATCCCAGCAGATCTGTGTAAGGCTTGTCCCTATAATCCAGCAGATCTTGTGGCTTGTCCTATAATCCCAGCAGATCTGTGTGGCTTGTCCCTATAATCCCAGCAATCTTGTGGCTTGTCCCTATAATCCCAGATCTGTGTGGCTTGTCCCTTAATCCAGCAGATCTGTGTGGCTTGTCCCTATAATCTCAGCAGATCTGTGTGGCTTGTCCCTATATCCCAGCAGATATGTGTGGCTTGTCCCTCTAATCCCAGAGATCTGTGTGGCTGTCCCTATAATCCCAGTAGATCTGTGTACTTGTCCCTATAATCCCAGCAGATCTCTGTGGCTTGTCCTATAATCCCAGCAGATCTGTGTGGCTTGTCCCTATAATCCCAGCAGATCTGTGTGGCTTGTCCCTATAATCCCAGCAGATCTTGTGGCTTGTCCCTATAACCCACTGAGATCTGTTGGCTTGTCTGAATATCCAGCTATCTGTTGTTGTCCCCTAAAGTCCACCAATCCTGTGTCCCCCTTTCCCTAAATCCAGAGATCTGTGTGGCCTTTTCCCCTATCCCAGAGTCGTGTGCTTGCCCCTTTAATCCCAGCAGATCTGTGTGGCTGTCCTTTTTATCCAACAGATCTGTGGTGCTTGTCGCTATAGATCCCATGATCCTGTGGGCTTTGTCCTTGATCACACAGACTGGATGGCTTTGGTCCCTATAATCCCAGCAGATCTGGCGTTCTTGTCCAATAAATCCAGCAGATCTGTGTTTGCTGGTCCTATAATCCAGCAGAGCTCTGTGTGCTGTCCAATAACCAGCACCTGTTGTGGCTTGCCCCTATAATCCAGCAGATCTGTGTGGCTTGTCCCTGTAATCCACAGATCTGTGTGCTTAGTCCCTGTAATCCAGCAATCTGTGTGGCTTGTCCTGTAAGCCACTATTTTTGCTTGTCCCTATAATCCCAGCAGATCTTTGTGGCTTCTCCCTATAACCCCAGCAGACCTGTGTGGCTTGTCCGTATAATCCCAGCAGATCTGTGTAGCTTGTCCCTATAATCCCAGCAGATCTGTGTGGCTTGTCCCTATAGCCCCAACAGATCTGTGTGGCTTGTCCCTATAATCCAGCAGATCTGTATGGCTTGTCTCTATAATCCCAGCAGATCTGTTTGGCTTGTCCCTAAAATCCCAGCAGATCTGTGTGGCTTGTCCCTATAATCCCAGCAGATCTGTGTGGCTTGCCCTATAATCCCAGCAGATCTGTGTGGCTTGTCCCTGTAATCCCAGCAGATCTGTGTGGCTTGTCCCTGTAATCCCAGCAGATCTGTGTGGCTTGTCCCTGTAATCCCAGCAGATCTGTGTGGCTTGTCCCTGTAATCCCAGCAGATCTGTGTGGCTTGTCCCTATAACCCCAGCAGATCTGTGTGGCTTGTCCCTATAATCTCAGCAGATCTGTGTGGCTTGTCCCTATAATCCAGCAGATCTGTGTGGCTTGTCCCTATAATCCCAGCAGATCTGTGTGGCTTGTCCCTATAGCCCCAGCAGACCTGTGTCGCTTGTCCGTATAATCCCAGCAGATCTGTGTGGCTTGTCCCTATATTCCCAGCAGGTCTGTGTGTCTTGTCCCTATAGCTCCAACAGATCTGTGTGGCTTGTCCCTATAATCCCAGCAGATCTGTGTGGCTTGTCCTATAATCCCAGCAGATCTGTGTGGCTTGTCCCTATAATCCCAGCAGATCTGTGTGGCTTGTCCCTATAATCCCAGCAGATCTGTGTGGCTTGTCCCTATAGCCCCAACAGATCTGTGTGGCTTGTCCCTATAATCCCAGCAGATCTGTGTGGCTTGTCCCTATAATCCCAGCAGATCTGTGTGTCTTGTCCCTATAATCCCAGCAGATCTGTGTGGCTTGTTCCTATAATCCCAGCAGATCTGTGTGGCTTGTCCCTATAACCCCAGCAGACCTGTGTGGCTTGTCCCTATAATCCCAGCAGATCTGTGTGGCTTGTCCCTATAAATCCCATCAGATCTGTGTGACTTGTCCGTATAATCCCAGCAGATCTGTGTGGCTTGTCCCTATAATCCCTGCAGATCTGTGTGCTTGTCCCTATAGCCCCAGCAGACCTCTGTGGCTTGTCCCTATAATCCCAGCAGATCTGTGTGGCTTGTCCCTATAATCCCAGCGATATGTGTGGCTTGTCCTATAATCCCAGCAGATCTGTGTGGCTTGTCCCTATAATCCCAGCAGATCTGTGTGGCTTGTCCCTATAATCTCAGCAGATCTGTGTGGCTTGCCCCTATAATCCCAGCAGATCTGTGTGGCTTGTCCCTATAATCCCAGTAGATCTGTGTGGCTCGTCCCCATAATCCCAGTAGATCTGTGTAACTTGTCCCTATAATCACAGCAGATCTCTGTGGCTTGTCCGTATAATCCCAGCAGATCTGTGTGGCTTGTCCCTATAATCCCAGCAGATCTGTGTTGCTTGTCCCTATAATCCAAGCAGATCTCTGTGGCTTGTCCCTATAACCCCAGCAGATCTGTGTGGCGTGTCCGTATAATCCCAGCAGATCTGTGTGTCCCTATAATCCCACCAGATCCGTGTTGTTTGTCCCTACCATCCCTGGAGATCTGTGTGGCTTGTCCCTATAATCCCAGCAGATCTGTGTGGCTTGCCCCTTTAATCCCAGCAGATCTGTGTGGCTTGTCCCTATAATCCCAGCAGATCTGTGTGGCTTGTCCCTATAAATCCCAGCATATCTATGTGGCTTGTCCCTATAATCCCAGATCTGTGTGGCTTGTCCCTGTAATCCCAGCAGATCTCTGTGGCTTGTCGCTATAATACCAGATCTGTGTGGCTTGTCCCTATGATCCCAGCAGATCTGTGTGGCTTGTCCCTATAATCCCAGCAGATCTGGGTTGCTTGTCCCTATAATCCCAGCAGATCTGTGTTGCTTGTCCCTATAATCCCAGCAGATCTCTGTGTCTTGTCTCTATAATCCCAGCAGATCTGTGTGGCTTGCCCCTATAATCCCAGCAGATCTGTGTGGCTTGTCCCTGTAATCCCAGCAGATCTGTGTGGCTTGTCCCTGTAATCCCAGCTGTGATGAGTGCTGTGCTGGAATTGCCGTCCTCATCTTTTTTTTTTGTACTGCTGACAGCCCACAAAGCAAAGCCCTCCCTCCTCCTCTCTGCAGCTCACGCTTCTCACCAACCCCCCAGCCTGCACACAAGTAAGGCTCAGTGTAATCTGAGCTCCCAGCACTGGAGTTTCCCGCCTCACCGTAGGGGGTCTCCATTGTCTTCACATGTGCTCTCCTTCTATAGCAGCCATTATGAGGATTCATTCCTTTTGGTGATAACACGGTGGGAATTTGTGTCAGAAACATGAAAGTCACTGTGTTGAACCATGCACCGACGGGCATCGTTCCCGTGGTACTGGTGAACCCGTAACTCCAACAGAACCTGAGAAATGGAATTCTCGGATGCCCCATGAGTTATTTCATCCAAGTTTGAGCTCATTGGAACCGTCATTTCAAAGTAAGATCATTGATAGGTCTGCCATTATTCTGCTAGAGTTCCCCGCTGAGTTATGGTCCTTATGACTTTCAGAGCTCAAACCTATAACTTGTAGCCCAGGGGAGGTGGCCAGAAAACCAGCCCCTTTTGTGAGGTCAGAAGCCGACATGTATAAGGCTTGCAGGGAAGCTCCTCAGTCAGTCCTTGCTGTGACGTCTTGACTAAGAGATCTGCAAATGAACTACGACGTGTGGCTCCTCCCCCAGCCAGTCTTGCCTGTAACTACCATGTGAGTGATTTTCATGTTTAATCCTATTTTATTTTATAACTGCATTTGTACATAACGATATTGTCTCAGTTTGTTCCATCTTTTTATATTGTATAAGCACTGCCTGTTTTTTTAAGGAATAAACCTATAAAATTATTAGTTTGATTCTCCTGCTCTATAAACGAATTTTCACGTGCCTGACGTACTACGCTACTGTTTTGGGGTTGCTACGGACCCTCTTGATAAATTGTTCCAAGTAAATCGTAGCTGGTGGCAGCTTAAAAGAAGGGGTGTAAAGTGTTAATCTATTGGGTGGCGCTGGCAGTGACGGAGCGGGTTTTATAAGAGTATTGCCCGGCCGCGGCCCGAAGTAATTATAATTCCCTCACTGCAGCGTGCCCAATAGCCAGCACACATCCAAGTGACCCGTCTGGCGACTAATTATCCTAGGTGCAGTTCCCTGACTGACCTGAGGGTAAAGGGGGCGCCAGAGAGCTGCAAGTTCCTAAGTGGAAGTGGGATAATTATAAATCCCTGCAGTTTACTGGGTCGGACGGCAGCAGCCGTCGTGTGGGTGCGCGTTTTCGTCACATTTGCGGCACGGAGGGATCACAAGCCGTGATACCCGGGCTACCGTGTGGCGGACCGTGTGCCCGTTTGATCACATATTGGTGGCAGCGGTGGGATTATAGAGCATTAGTGATCTGGTTTGAGCAATCATTCCATTCACTAAAAAAAACTTGCACGGTTCTTCAGGGACCCTGCAACTAAAGTTTTGGAGAACAGACTCAGTGTTTATTAGTCCTGAGACAATTGTGTGTACTTGCAGTTACCCCTCCCTTCTCTTTGTTTTTCTATCCTATCTTTTATTTGGCAACCATGGCTACGAGGGGATTCGACTGGTATAATCGGAGTAGCAGGGAAACTCTTCTAGCCATATGCGAGTGGAGGCAGATTGTCCCCATGGACCAAACCAAGGCCGCAGTGATCCAGGCCCTGATGGCACGGGACCACGCTCAGAGCGAGGAGGGCGCAGGAGCCGGCCCAAGCCAAGGTGGTGCCGCAGGAGCAGAGGCCCAACCCCTGACTGCTTACACCCAGGGCGGGATGGACCCTTACCTGCAGGCGGCCCTGGAGGGACTCTCCACTGACGACCATGAAGAACGCCTGAAGCTGATCCAGAAAGCTCAAGAGACAGCCGACCAGCGAGAGGCCAAACAGCGAGAGGCTGAGATAGCCGAGCGCCAAGCCCAGCGAGAGGCCGAGAGAGCCCAGCGAGAGGCCGAGAGAGCCGAGCGGGAGGCTGAGAGAGCCGAGCGGGAGGCTGAGAGAGCCGAGCGGGAAGCTCAGAAAGCCCATGAACTGGAGCTGCTCAGACAAGGGGCAATGCCATCCACAGCCCAGAGCAGTGTGCCCAGCAGCGCTCAGAGTCCCAAGCCCCGGCCGGAGCACTTTTCCGTGATGGAAAAGGACGGAGACTTGGACACTTTTCTGCGGGCCTTTGAGAAAGTCTGCAGACAGTACCAGCTGCCTGACAACCAATGGGCCAGGTATTTGACTCCTGGGCTAAAGGGCAAAGCTCTGGAGGCGTTTGCTTCACTCACGCCGGATCAAGATGACAACTATCAGGCCATCAAGCAGGCCCTGATCGCCAAGTACCAGCTAACCCCTGAGGTATACCGAAAGAAGTTCCGGAACCTCCAACGTGGCCCACACGACAGTTATAGCGATGTGGTGCAAGGACTCAGGAACCACTTTGACCAGTGGATCCAGGGACTGTCAGTTGACACCTTTGAGAACCTGAGGGACCTGATGATCAAAGACCAGTTCCTGCATCTGTGCCCAGCTGAGGTCCGACAGTTCATCCTGGACCGAGAACCAGAGGACGCGGTCAGAACAGCACGGATCGCCGACAGCTATGAGGCCAACCGGAAAACCGAGGTGCGGAAGCCCGTCACCGCCCGCTGGGGAGGGGGTAAGCCTGCAACCAACCCCAGTGCCCCTGCCAGCCGTCCCTCTGGAGGCACTAGCCACTTTGCCAGCGCCAGGCCTACATCAGACCCCCGCCAGTGTTTCTCCTGTAAAAGGACTGGACACATCAGCGCCACCTGTCCGGAGAGGCAGAAGAACCCCCCAGCCAAGGCCTCCGGGCCCAACGCCTCCGTTCTGTTGGTGGGTGGTGTGGTGGGGAGGGTTGATGACAACGTGCAGCCCATCCGCGTGGGGGCCCGTCTTGCTACAGGCCTCAAGGACACCGGGGCTGAACGAACCCTCATCCGACCCGAACTGGCGGCCCCTGAAGAGTTGATTCCGGGGAAAACCTTAACTGTCACCAGGATTGGGGGCGTCCACTACCCCTTGCCGAGTTTTCATTGACTGGGGTACCGGGAGCGGGGTGAAGGAAGTGGGGGTGTCCGAAAACCTGCCCACTGATGTTTTATTGGGGACTGATCTGGGGAGGATGGTGGCGTACTATGTCCCTGACACCCCTCCCCAATCTGATAATAAGGTTAATGTTATCCATGATGATGATGTTGATGATGATGGGAAACTGAATGTGTTACCTGCCAATGCTTTGCGAAGTGATTATGCAACCGATAACCTTTCTTTCCCTAGGAATGATGTTGATAGTGATGTATCTGTGCCATCTGAATCTGTTAACCCTTTCTCTGAAGTGGTAGATGTATCCACAGGTACAGGAGCGTTCAGCCACGTCGCTCTGCGGAGTGAGACGGCTGAGGAACCCCTAGCAGGAGCAAGCGACAGTGCTCAAGGAAATGGGGAGGTGCATGGGAACCGGGAGGAAGGTGACGCCATGACACTGACCAATGCCACCGAGGAAGGTAACTGGCCCATAAGTAGCACTGCTCCTGAAGTGTTGGGGGTGGATGGGGAGGTAGAGCCCATAGCAGCGCAGGCTGATGGGTCTGTAGAAGTCCCCGGGGAGACTGCATATGTAGCTGCCATCACCCACGGGTAGCGCCCTGCCATCTGGACCCTCCTCCGCTACAGGAGAGACTGAACCAGAGGTGGACCCAGAGCCGGTCCCAGAGGGTCCCAGTGAGGAAGGAACCCTGACGTCACTTCTGGCTGCCTCCAGCCAGGAGTTCCAGGCCGCTCTGCACTCAGATGCGAGCCTGGAGAACTTGAGGCACCTCGCCGAGACGCCCACCTCCGTGACTGATAAGGAGAGGGTGTTCTGGGAACGAGGAAGGTTGTACCGGGAGACAGTACCCGGAGATTCCCAAAAGGAGTGGTTGAGGGAAAAACAGCTGGTCGTCCCCCACCAGTTCCGAGGTGAGTTGTTGAGGATTGCCCATGAGATTCCACTTGCTGGACACTTGGGGATTAGCAAAACTAAGGCACGGCTGTCTCAACACTTCTATTGGCCAAGATGGGGACAGATGTGACTAACTACTGCCGCTCCTGTATCACCTGTCAAAGAGTGGGGAAGGCGGGGCCTGCTCTTAAGGCTCCCCTGATCCCGTTGCCAGTGATAGAGGAGCCTTTCCAGAGGATCGCGGTGGACATTGTGGGCCCGCTGGCCGTCCCCAGCAGCTCTGGAAAGCAATACATCCTTACTGTGGTAGACTACGCTACCCGGTACCCGGAGGCAGTAGCTCTGTCCTCAACTAGGGCAGATAAGGTGGCAGATGCACTGGTGACCATCTTCTCACGGGTAGGATTTCCCAGGGAGATGCTTACCGATCAAGGGACCCAATTTATGTCTCGCCTAATGAAGGCTCTCTGCAGCAAAATGCAGGTGACGCGTATGGTATCGAGTGCTTATCACCCACAGACCAATGGTTTGTGTGAGCGCTTTAACGGTACCCTCAAACAGATGCTCCGCATGCTGGTTGAGACCCAGGGACGCGATTTGGAGCGGTACCTCCCACACCTGCTATTTGCCTACAGAGAGGTCCCGCAGGCCTCGACGGGGTTCTCCCCCTTCGAGCTCCTGTATGGCAGGCGAGTCCGGGGACCCCTTGGGTTGATAAGAGAATCCTGGGAAGATGAGCCAAACCCCACGGAAGTGTCCATCGTGGATTATGTCATGCGCTTCCGCGACAAGATGCAGACCTTGACGCAGTTGGTGCATGACAACATGACGCAGGCTCAGGCTGACCAGAAGCACTGGTACGACCAGAACGCCCGGGAGCGGACCTACCAGGTGGGTCAAAAGGTGTGGGTGCTGGTCCCCGTACCAAAGGATAAGCTTCAGGCAGCCTGGGAAGGCCCGTACGTCGTGCACCAACGGCTCAACCCAGTCACCTACATGGTCACGCTTGACCACACTCGGGGTAGGCGCAAGGCCTTTCACGTCAACATGATGAAGGCCCATCACGAACGTGAAGCCTGCGTCCTACCGGTCTGCAACCTGCCCGAGGACGGGGAGGAGGATCCCCTCCTGGACATGCTGGCCCAAGCCCAGGCCAATGGGTCCATTGAGGACATGGAGGTAAATGCCTCGCTAACCGCCTCCCAGCGGTTGCAGTTGCTGACCACTCTGGAACCCTTCCGGACCGAGTTCACTAACCGACCCGGAAGGACCAAGTTGGCAGTCCACGAGGTGGACACCGGGAATCACGCCCCGTTACGGCGGACACCTTATCGGATCTCTGAGGAAGTGCAGCAGATTATGCGCCAGGAGATCCAGGAGATGTTGCAGCTGGGGGTGATCCGGCCGTCCAAAAGCGCGTGGGCCTCACCTGTAGTTCTCGTGCCAAAAAAGGATCGGACCACCCGGTTCTGCGTGGACTACAGGGGGCTCAACGCCATCACTACCTCTGATGCGCACCCAATGCCACGCATCGAGGATCTGCTGGAGCGGTTGGCGAATGCCAAGTACATATCCATCATGGATTTAAGCCGGGGATACTGGCAGATTCCCCTGAGCCCTGAGGCGCAGGAGAAATCCGCCTTTATCACCCCTTTTGGACTGTACGAGTCCACGGTCATGCCTTTCGGCATGAAGAATGCCCCTGCCACTTTTCAGCGGATGGTCAACCACCTGCTTCAGGGACTGGAGGAGTACGCTGTGGCGTACCTGGACGACATTGCCGTCTTCAGTTCCACCTGGGAGGAACACCTTCAGCATCTCCAGGAGGTGCTCAAGCGTATTCGCCAGGCAGGTCTGACCATCAAGCCGGGAAAATGCCAGATGGGCATGAGGGAGGTCCACTACCTGGGGCACCGGGTAGGCGGGGGTTCCATGAGTCCAGAGCCCGAGAAAGTGGACGCGATCGTGTCCTGGCCCACCCCCAGGACCAAAAAGCAGGTGAAGTCCTTCCTGGGCACTGCAGGGTACTATAGGCGTTTCGTACCGAACTATAGCGCCATTGCAAAACCCTTGACGGACCTCACCAAGGGCGGTCTTCCCCAAACAGTCAACTGGACAGATGGCTGTGAGGCGGCATTCCGAGCTTTGAAAACATCCCTGTGCAGCTCTCCAGTGTTGAAAGCCGTCGACAGCAGTCGGCCCTTCCTGGTACAGACTGACGCCAGCGAATTTGGCCTCGGTGCTGTACTCAGCCAGGTTGATTCGGGGGACCAGGAGCACCCCGTGTTGTACCTGAGCCGGAAACTTCTGCCAAGGGAAGTGGCATACTCCACCATCGAGAAGGAGTGCCTGGCCATGGTCTGGGCACTGCAACGTTTGCAGCCCTACCTGTACGGGCGCACCTTCAAGGTGGTCACCGACCACAACCCTCTGAGCTGGCTGCACACAGTGTCCGGAACCAATGGTAGGTTGCTACGCTGGAGCCTTGCCCTACAGCAGTATGATTTTGCCGTACAACACAAGAAAGGCAGCGATCATGGGAATGCTGATGGGTTATCACGACGTGGCGAACCCGCTGAGGTGCGCATGTCGGATTACCGACAGGTCATGCCTCCGTAGCGCCCTCTAAGGGGGGGAGGTGTGATGAGTGCTGTGCTGGAATTGCCGTCCTCATCTTTTTTTTTGTACTGCTGACAGCCCACAAAGCAAAGCCCTCCCTCCTCTCTGCAGCTCACGCTTCTCACCAACCCCCCAGTCTGCACACAAGTAAGGCTCAGTGTAATCTGAGCTCCAAGCACTGGAGTTTCCCGCCTCACCGTAGGGGGTCTCCATTGTCTTCACATGTGCTCTCCTTCTATAGCAGCCATTATGAGGATTCATTCCTTTTGGTGATAACACGGTGGGAATTTGTGTCAGAAACATGAAAGTCACTGTGTTGAACCATGCGCCGACGGGCATCGTTCCCGTGGTACTGGTGAACCCGTAACTCCAACAGAACCCGAGAAATTGAATTCTCGGATGCCCCATGAGCTATTTCATCCAAGTTTGAGCTCATTGGAACCGTCATTTCAAAGTAAGATCATTGATAGGTCTGCCATTATTCTGCTAGAGTTCCCCGCTGAGTTATGGTCCTTATGACTTTCAGAGCTCAAACCTATAACTTGTAGCCCAGGGGAGGTGGCCAGAAAACCAGCCCCTTTTGTGAGGTCAGAAGCCGACATGTATAAGGCTTGCGGGGAAGCTCCTCAGTCAGTCCTTGCTGTGACGTCTTGACTAAGAGATCTGCAAATGAACTATGACGTGTGGCTCCTCCCCCAGCCAGTCTTGCCTGTAACTACCATGTGAGTGATTTTCATCTTTAATCCTATTTTATTTTATAACTGCATTTGTACATAACGATATTGTCTCAGTTTGTTACATCTTTTTATATTGTATAAGCACTGCCTGTTTTTTTAAGGAATAAACCTATAAAATTATTAGTTTGATTCTCCTGCTCTATAAACGAATTTTCACGTGCCTGACGTACTACGCTACTGTTTTGGGGTTGCTACGGACCCTCTTGATAAATTGTTCCAAGTAAATCGTAGCTGGTGGCAGCTTAAAGGAAGGGGTGTAAAGTGTTAATCTATTGGGTGGCGCTGGCAGTGACGGAGCGGGTTTTATAAGAGTATTGCCCGGCCGCGGCCCGAAGTAATTATAATTCCCTCACTGCAGCGTGCCCAATAGCCAGCACACATCCAAGTGACCTGTCTGGCGACTAATTATCCTAGGTGCAGTTCCCTGACTGACCTGAGGGTAAAGGGGGCGCCAGAGAGCTGCAAGTTCCTAAGTGGAAGTGGGATAATTATAAATCCCTGCAGTTTACTGGGTCGGACGGCAGCAGCCGTCGTGTGGGTGCGCGTTTTCGTCACATTTGCGGCACGGAGGGATCACAAGCCGTGATACCCCGGGCTACCGTGTGGCGGACCATGTGCCCGTTTGATCACATATTGGTGGCAGCGGTGGGATTATAGAGCATTAGTGATCTGGTTTGAGCAATCATTCCATTCACTAAAAAAAAACTTGCACGGTTCTTCAGGGACCCTGCAACTAAAGTTTTGGAGAACAGACTCAGTGTTTATTAGTCCTGAGACAATTGTGTGTACTTGCGGTTACCCCTCCCTTCTCTTTGTTTTTCTATCCTATCTTTTATTTAGCAACCATGGCTACGAGGGGATTCGACTGGTATAATCGGAGTAGCAGGGAAACTCTTCTAGCCATATGCGAGTGGAGGCAGATTGTCCCCATGGACCAAACCAAGGCCGCAGTGATCCAGGCCCTGATGGCACGGGACCACGCTCAGAGCGAGGAGGGCGCAGGAGCCGGCCCAAGCCAAGGTGGTGCCGCAGGAGCAGAGGCCCAACCCCTGACTGCTTACACTCAGGGCGGGATGGACCCTTACCTGCAGGCGGCCCTGGAGGGACTCTCCACTGAAGACCATGAAGAACGCCTGAAGCTGATCCAGAAAGCTCAAGAGAGAGCCGACCAGCGAGAGGCCAAACAGCGAGAGGCTGAGATAGCCGAGCGCCTAGCCCAGCGAGAGGCCGAGAGAGCCCAGCGAGAGGCCGAGAGAGCCGAGCGGGAGGCTGAGAGAGCCGAGCGGGAGGCTGAGAGAGCCGAGCGGGAAGCTCAGAAAGCCCATGAACTGGAGCTGTGGCGGACCGTGTGCCCGTTTCATCACACCAGCAGATCTGTGTGGCTGTCCCTGTAATCCCAGCAGATCTGTGTCGCTTGTCCCTATAATCCCAGCAGATCTGTGTGGCTTGTCCCTATAATCTCAGCAGATCTGTGTGGCTTGTCCCTATAACCCCAGCAGACCTGTGTGGCTTGTCCGTATAATCCCAGCAGATCTGTGTGGCTTGTCCCTATAATCCCAGCAGATCTGTGTGGCTTGTCCCTATAGCCCCAACAGATCTGTGTGGCTTGTCCCTATAATCCCAGCAGATCTGTGTGGCTTGTCCCTATAATTTCAGCAGATCTGTTTGGCTTGTCCCTATAATCCCAGCAGATCTGTGTGGCTTGTCCCTATAATCCCAGCAGATCTGTGTGGCTTGTCACTATAGCCCCAGTGTGGCTTGTCCCTATAATCCCAGCAGATCTGTGTGGCTTGTCCCTATAATCCCAGTAGATCTGTGTGGCTTGTCCCTATAATCCCAGCAGACCTGTGTGGCTTGTCCGTATAATCCCAGCAGATCTGTGTGGCTTGTCCTTATAATCCCAGCAG
Organism: Oophaga sylvatica; assembly: GCA_033576555.1. Taxonomy (NCBI): domain Eukaryota; kingdom Metazoa; phylum Chordata; class Amphibia; order Anura; family Dendrobatidae; genus Oophaga; species Oophaga sylvatica. The sequence continues at coordinate 22,887 of JARQOD010004377.1, forward strand.
ATCTGTGTGGCTTGTCCCTATAGCCCCAACAGATCTGTGTGGCTTGTCCCTATAATCCCAGCAGATCTGTGTGGCTTGTCCCTATAATCCCAGCAGATCTGTTTGGCTTGTCCCTATAATCCCAGCAGATCTGTGTGGCTTGTCCCTATAATCCCAGAAGATCTGTGTGGCTTGTCCCTATTATCCCAGCAGATCTGTGTGGCTTGTCCCTATAATCCCAGTAGATCTGTGTGGCTTGTCCCTATAATCCCAGCAGATCTGTGGCTTGTCCCTATAATCCCAGCAGATCTTTGTGTCTTGTCTCTATAATCCCAGCAGATCTGTGTGGCTTGCCCCTATAATTCCAGCAGATCTGTGTGGCTTGTCCCTGTAATCCCAGCAGATCTCTGTGGCTTGTCCCTGTAATCCCAGCAGATCTGTGTGGCTTGTGCCTGTAATCCCAGCAGATCTGTGTGGCTTGTCCCTATAACCCCAGCAGATCTGTGTGGCTTGTCCCTATAATCTCAGCAGATCTGTGTGGCTTGTCCCTATAATCCCAGCAGATCTGTGTGGCTTGCCCCTTTCACCCACATATTGGTGGCAGCGGTGGGATTATAGAGCATTAGTGATCTGGTTTGAGCAATCATTCCATTCACTAAAAAAAACTTGCACGGTTCTTCAGGGACCCTGCAACTAAAGTTTTGGAGAACAGACTCAGTGTTTATTAGTCCTGAGACAATTGTGTGTACTTGCGGTTACCCCTCCCTTCTCTTTGTTTTTCTATCCTATCTTTTATTTAGCAACCATGGCTACGAGGGGATTCGACTGGTATAATCGGAGTAGCAGGGAAACTCTTCTAGCCATATGCGAGTGGAGGCAGATTGTCCCCATGGACCAAACCAAGGCCGCAGTGATCCAGGCCCTGATGGCACGGGACCACGCTCAGAGCGAGGAGGGCGCAGGAGCCGGCCCAAGCCAAGGTGGTGCCGCAGGAGCAGAGGCCCAACCCCTGACTGCTTACACTCAGGGCGGGATGGACCCTTACCTGCAGGCGGCCCTGGAGGGACTCTCCACTGACGACCATGAAGAACGCCTGAAGCTGATCCAGAAAGCTCAAGAGAGAGCCGACCAGCGAGAGGCCAAACAGCGAGAGGCTGAGATAGCCGAGCGCCAAGCCCAGCGAGAGGCCGAGAGAGCCCAGCGAGAGGCCGAGAGAGCCGAGCGGGAGGCTGAGAGAGCCGAGCGGGAGGCTGAGAGAGCCGAGCGGGAAGCTCAGAAAGCCCATGAACTGGAGCTGTGGCGGACCGTGTGCCCGTTTCATCACACCAGCAGATCTGTGTGGCTGTCCCTGTAATCCCAGCAGATCTGTGTCGCTTGTCCCTATAATCCCAGCAGATCTGTGTGGCTTGTCCCTATAATCTCAGCAGATCTGTGTGGCTTGTCCCTATAACCCCAGCAGACCTGTGTGGCTTGTCCGTATAATCCCAGCAGATCTGTGTGGCTTGTCCCTATAATCCCAGCAGATCTGTGTGGCTTGTCCCTATAGCCCCAACAGATCTGTGTGGCTTGTCCCTATAATCCCAGCAGATCTGTGTGGCTTGTCCCTAAAATTTCAGCAGATCTGTTTGGCTTGTCCCTATAATCCCAGCAGATCTGTGTGGCTTGTCCCTATAATCCCAGCAGATCTGTGTGGCTTGTCACTATAGCCCCAGTGTGGCTTGTCCCTATAATCCCAGCAGATCTGTGTGGCTTGTCCCTATAATCCCAGTAGATCTGTGTGGCTTGTCCCTATAATCCCAGCAGACCTGTGTGGCTTGTCCGTATAATCCCAGCAGATCTGTGTGGCTTGTCCTTATAATCCCAGCAGATCTGTGTGGCTTGTCCCTATAGCCCCAACAGATCTGTGTGGCTTGTCCCTATAATCCCAGCAGATCTGTGTGGCTTGTCCCTATAATCCCAGCAGATCTGTTTGGCTTGTCCCTATAATCCCAGCAGATCTGTGTGGCTTGTCCCTATAATCCCAGAAGATCTGTGTGGCTTGTCCCTATTATCCCAGCAGATCTGTGTGGCTTGTCCCTATAATCCCAGTAGATTTGTGTGGCTTGTCCCTATAATCCCAGCAGACCTGTGTGGCTTGTCCATATAATCCCAGCAGATCAGTGTGGCTTGTCCCTATAATCCCAGCAGATCTGTGTGGCTTGTCCCTATAGCCCCAGTGTGGCTTGTCTCTATAATCCCAGCAGATCTGTGTGGCTTGTCCCTATAATTCCAGCAGATCTGTTTGGCTTGTCCCTATAATCCCAGCAGATCTGTGTGGCTTGTCCCTATAGCCCCAGTGTGGCTTGTCTCTATAATCCCAGCAGATCTGTGTGGCTAGTCCCTATAATTCCAGCAGATCTGTGTGGCTTGTCCCTATAATCCCAGCAGATCTGTGTGGCTTGTCCCTATAATCCCTGCAGATCTGTGTGGCTTGTCCCTATAATCCCAGCAGATCTGTGTGGCTTGTCCCTATAATCCCAGCAGATCTGTGTGGCTTGTCCCTATAATCCCAGCAGATCTTTGTGTCTTGTCTCTATAATCCCAGCAGATCTGTGTGGCTTGCCCCTATAATTCCAGCAGATCTGTGTGGCTTGTCCCTGTAATCCCAGCAGATCTCTGTGGCTTGTCCCTGTAATCCCAGCAGATCTGTGTGGCTTGTGCCTGTAATCCCAGCAGATCTGTGTGGCTTGTCCCTATAACCCCAGCAGATTTGTGTGGCTTGTCCCTATAATCTCAGCAGATCTGTGTGGCTTGTCCCTATAATCCCAGCAGATCTGTGTGGCTTGCCCCTTTCATCCCAGCAGATCTGTGTGGCTTGTCCCTATAATCCCAGCAGATCTGTGTGGCTTGTCCCTATAATCCCAGCAGATCTATGTGGCTTGTCCCTATAATCCCAGATCTGTGTGGCTTGTCCCTGTAATCCCAGCAGATCTCTGTGGCTTGTTACTATAATCCCAGATCTGTGTGGCTTGTACCTATGATCCCAGCAGATCTGTGTGGCTTGTCCCTATAATCCCAGCAGATCTGGGTTGCTCGTCCTATAATCCCAGCAGATCTGTGTTGTTTGTCCCTATAATCCCAGCAGATCTCTGTGTCTTGTCTCTATAATCCCAGCAGATCTGCCAGCAGATCTGTATGGCTTGTCCCTATAGCCCCAGCAGATCTGTGTGGCTTGTCCCTATAATCCCAGCAGCACTGTGTGGCTTGTCCCTATAGCCCCAGTGTGGCTTGTCCCTATAATCCCAGCAGATCTGTGTGGCTTGTCCCTATAATTTCCCAGTAGATCTTTGTGGCTTGTCCCTATAATCCCAGCAGACCTGTGTGGCTTGTCCGTATAATCCCAGCAGATCTGTGTGGCTTGTCCTTATAATCCCAGCAGATCTGTGTGGCTTGTCCCTATAGCCCCAACAGATCTGTGTGGCTTGTCCCTATAATCCCAGCAGATCTGTGTGTCTTGTACCTATAATCCCAGCAGATGTGTTTGGTTTGTCCCTATAATCCCAGCAGATCTGTGTGGCTTGTCCCTATAATCCCAGCAGATCTGTGTGGCTTGTCCCTATAGCCCCAGTGTGGCTTGTCCCTATTATCCCAGCAGATCTGTGTGGCTTGTCCCTATAATCCCAGTAGATCTGTGTGGCTTGTCCCTATAATCCCAGCAGACCTGTGTGGCTTGTCCGTATAATCCCAGCAGATCTGTGTGGCTTGTCCCTATAATCCCAGCAGATCTGTGTGGCTTGTCCCTATAGCCCCACTGTGGCTTGTCTCTATAATCCCAGCAGATCTGTGTGGCTTGTCCCTATAATTCCAGCAGATCTGTGTGGCTTGTCCCTATAATCCCAGCAGATCTGTGTGGCTTGTCCCTATAATCCCTTCAGATCTGTGTGGCTTGTCCCTATAATCCCCGCAGATGTGTGGCTTGTCCCTATAGCCCCAGTGTGGCTTGTCTCTACAATCCAGCAGATCTGTGTGGCTTGTCCCTATAATTCCAGCAGATCTGTGTGGCTTGTCCCTATAATCCCAGCAGATCTGTGTGGCTTGTCCCTATAATCCCAGCAGATCTGTGTGGCTTGTCCCTATAGCCCCAGTTGTGGCTTGTCTCTATAATCCCAGCAGATCGTGTGTGGCTTGTCCCTATAATCCCAGCAGATCTGTGTGGCTTGTCCCTATAATCCCAGCATCTCTGTGTGGCTTGTCCCTATAATCCCAGCAGATCTGTGTGGCTTGTCCCTCTAATCCCAGCAAATCTTTGTGTCTTGTCTCTATAATCCCATCAGATCTGTGTGGCTTGCCCCTATAATCCCAGCAGATCTGTGTGTCTTGTCCCTGTAATCCAGCAGATCTCTGTGGCTTGTCCCTGTAATCCCAGCAGATCTGTGTGGCTTGTCCTGTAATCCCAGCAGATCTGTGTGGCTTGTGCCTGTAATCCCAGCAGATCTGTGTGGCTTGTCCCTATAACCCCAGCAGATCTGTGTGGCTTGTCCCTTTAATCTCAGCAGATCTGTCTGGCTTGTCCCTATAGCCCCAATGTGGCTTGTCCCTATTATCCCAGCACATCTGTGTAGCTTGTCCCTATAATCCCAGTAGATCTGTGTGGCTTGTCCCTTAATCCCAGCAGACCTGTGTGGCTTGTCCGTATAATCCCAGCAGATCTGTGTGGCTTGTCCCTATAATCCCAGCAGATCTGTGTGGCTTGTCCCTATAGCCCCAGTGTGGCTTGTCTCTATAATCCCAGCAGATCTGTGTGGCTTGTCCCTATAATTCCAGCAGATCTGTGTGGCTTGTCCCTATAATCCCAGCAGATTTGTGTGGCTTGTCCCTATAATCCCTGCAGATCTGTGTGGCTTGTCCCTATAATCCCAGCAGATCTGTGTGGCTTGTCCCTATAATCCCAGGAGATCTGTGTGGCTTGTCCCTATAATCCCAGCAGATCTTTGTGTCTTGTCTCTATAATCCAGCAGATCTGTGTGGCTTGCCCCTATAATTCCAGCAGATCTTGTGTGGCTTGTCCCTGTAATCCCAGCAGATCTCTGTGGCTTGTCACTGTAATCCCAGCAGATCTGTGTGGCTTGTCCCTGTAATCCGCAGATCTGTGTGCTTGTGCCTGTAATCCCAGGAGATCTGTGTGGCTTGTCCCTATAACCCCAGCAGATCTTTGTGGCTTGTCCCTATAATCTCAGCAGATCTGTGTGGCTTGTCCCTATAATCCCAGCAGATCTGTGTGGCTTGCCCTTTAATCCAGCAGATCTGTGTGGGCTTGTCCCTATAATCTCAGCAGATCTGTGTGGCTTGTCCCTATAGCCCCAGTGTGGCTTGTCCCTATTATCCAGCACATCTGTGTAGCTTTTTCCCTATAATCCCAGTAGATCTGTGTGGCTTGTCCCCATAATCCAGCAGACCTGTGTGGCTTGTCCGTATAATCCAAGCAGATCTGTGTGGCTTGTCCCTATAATCCCAGCAGATCTGTGTGGCTTGTCCTATAGCCCCAGTGTGGCTTGGTCTCTATAATCCCAGCAAGATCTGTGTGGCTTGTCCCTATAATTCCAGCAGATCTGTGTGGCTTGTCCCTATAATCCCAGCAGATCTGTGTGGCTTGTCCCTGTAATCCCAGCAGATCTGTGTGGCTTGTCCCTATAATCCCAGCAGATCTGTGTGGCTTGTCCTATAATCCCAGGAGATCTGTGTGGCTTGTCCCTATAATCCCAGCAGATCTTTGTGTCTTGTCTCTATAATCCCAGCAGATCTGTGTGGCTTGCCCCTATAATTCCAGCAGATCTGTGTGGCTTGTCCTGTAATCCCAGCAGATCTCTGTGGCTTGTCACTGTAATCCCAGCAGATCTGTGTGGCTTGTCCCTGTAATCCAGCAGATCTGTGTGGCTTGTGCCTGTAATCCCAGCAGATCTGTTTGGCTTGTCCCTATAACCCCAGCAGATCTGTGTGGCTTGTCCCTATAATCTCAGCAGATCTGTGTGGCTTGTCCCTATAATCCCAGCAGATCTGTGTGGCTTGCCCCTTTAATCCCAGCCGATCTGTGTGGCTTGTCCCTATAATCCCAGCAGATCTGTGTGGCTTGTCCCTATAATCCAGCAGATCTATATGGCTTGTCCCTATAATCCCAGATCTGTGTGGCTTGTCCTGTAATCCCAGCAGATCTCTGTGGCTTGTCCTATAGCCCCAGTGTGGCTTGTCCCTATTATCCCAGCACATCTGTGTGGCTTGTCCCTATAATCCCAGTAGATCTGTGTGGCTTGTCCCTATAATCCCAGCAGACCTGTGTGGCTTGTCCGTATAATCCCAGCAGATCTGTGTGGCTTGTCCCTATAATCCCAGCAGATCTGTGTGGCTTGTCCCTATAGCCCCAGTGTGGCTTGTCTCTATAACCCAGCAGATCTGTGTGGCTTGTCCCTATAATTCCAGCAGATTCTGTGTGGCTTGTCCCTATAATACCCAGCAGATCTGTGTGGCTTGTCCCTATAATCCCTGCAGATCTGTGTGGCTTGTCCCTATAATCCCAGCAGATCTGTGTGGCTTGTCCCTATAATCCCAGGAGATCTGTGTGGCTTGTCCCATTAATCCCAGCAGATCTATGTGGCTTGTCCCTATAATCCCAGATCTGTGTGGCTTGTCCCTGTAATCCCAGCAGATCTGTGTGGCTTGTCCCTATAACCCCAGCAGATCTGTGTGGCTTGTCCCTATAATCTCAGCAGATCTGTGTGGCTTGTCCCTATAATCCCAGCAGATCTGTGTGGCTTGCCCCTTTAATCCCAGCAGATCTGTGTGGCTTGTCCCTATAATCCCAGCAGTTCTGTGTGGCTTGTCCCTATAATCCCAGCAGATCTATGTGGCTTGTCCCTATAATCCCAGATCTGTGGGCTTGTCCCTGTAATCCCAGCAGATCTCTGTGGCTTGTTGCTATAATCCCAGATCTGTGGGCTTGTCCCTATGATCCCAGCAGATCTGTGTGGCTTGTCCCTATAATCCCAGCAGATCTGGGTTGCTTGTCCCTATAATCCCAGCAGATCTGTGTTGCTTGTCCCTATAATCCCAGCAGATCTCTGTGTCTTGTCTCTATAATCCCAGCAGATCTGTGTGGCTTGCCCCTATAATCCCAGGGATCTGTGTGGCTTGTCCCTGTAATCCCAGCAGATCTGTGTGGCTTGTCCTGTAATCCCAGATCTGTGTGGCTTGTCCCTGTAATCCCAGCCGATCTGTGTGGCTTGTCCCTATAATCCCAGCAGATCTGTGTGGCTTGTCCCTATAATCTCAGCAGATCTGTGTGGCTTGTCCCTATAACCCCAGCAGACCTGTGTGGCTTGTCCGTATAATCCAGCAGATCTGTGTGGCTTGTCCCTATAATCCCAGCAGATCTGTGTGGCTTATCCCTATAGCCCCAACAGATCTGTGTGGCTTGTCCCTATAATCCCAGCAGATCTGTGTGGCTTGTCCCTATAATCCCAGCAGATCTGTTTGGCTTGTCCCTATAATCCCAGCAGATCTGTGTGGCTTGTCCCTATAATCCCAGCAGATCTGTGTGGCTTGTCCCTATAGCCCCAACAGATCTGTGTGGCTTGTCCCTATAATCCCAGCAGATCTGTGTGGCTTGTCCCTATAATCCCAGTAGATCTGTTGTGGCTTGTCTCTATAACCCAGCATCCAAAAAAAAAAAAAAAATCCAAAAAAAAAAATCCAAAAAAAAAAAAAAAGGCTGCACTCAAGCATACTAAAGCATGACAACATAGAATATATGAAATTTTGAATAGCAATATGGCTTTGGAATATAAGGAAAAATTTGAGACGCTTAGTATAAACATTGGCCAAACATTTTAAAGCTCAACAACCATCGTCAAGGTGGTCTCAATTCTGTTGAGTCCCTAACCTAATGTGAACATACCTCTATTAGGCTGATATCTGAATTTCTGGGCGAATATGCACCTCTGTCAGTAATGCCTGCATTTATGGGTAAAGTAGGGAGCTGGTGTAATTAAAATCACCACCTGGTGGGAGCGGAGTGCTCGGTCAGTAAGCTAACATTCAAAAGACAAAAAACCTGACTAGCACATCCAGACTAATGTGAACTAGGTGCAAACCAAAGGGAGCTACCTCATGTAAAACATCCAAAAAAAAAAAGGCTGCACTCAAGCATACTAAAGCATGACAACATAGAATATATGAAATTTTGAATAGCAATATGGCTTTGGAATATAAGGAAAAATTTGAGACGCTTAGTTATAAACATTTGGCCAAACATTTTAAAGCTCAACAACCATCGTCAAGGTGGTCTCAATTCTGTTGAGTCCCTAACCTAATGTGAACCATACCTCTATTAGGCTGATATCTGAATTTCTGGGTGAATATGCACCTCTGTCAGTAATGCCTGCATTTATGGGTAAAAGTAGGGAGCTGGTGTTAATTAAAATCACCAACTGGTGGGAGCGGAGTGCTTGGTCAGTAAGTAACATTCAAAAGACAAAAAACCTGACTAGCACATCCAGACTAATGTGAATAGGTGCAAACCAAAGGGAGCTACCCTCATGTAAAACATCCAAAAAAAAGGCTGCACTCAAGCATACTAAAGCATGACAACATAGAATATATGAAATTTTGAATAGCAATATGGCTTTGGAATATAAGGAAAAATTTGAGACGCTTAGTATAAACATTTGGCCAAACATTTTAAAGCTCAACAACCATCGTCAAGTGGTCTCAATTCGTTGAGTCCCTAACCTAATGTGAACATACCTCTATTAGGCTGATATCTGAATTTCTGGGCGAATATGCACCTCTGTCAGTAATGCCTGCATTTATGGGTAAGTAGGGAGCTGGTGTAATTAAATCACCACCTGGTGGGAGCGGAGTGCTCGGTCAGTAAGCTAACATTCAAAAGACAAAAAACCTGACTGGCACTTCCAGACTAATGTGAACTAGGTGCAAACCAAAGGGAGCTACCCTCATGTAAAACATCCAAAAAAAAAAGGCTGCACTCAAGCATACTAAAGCATGACAACATAGAATATATGAAATTTTGAATAGCAATATGGCTTTGGAATATAAGGAAAAATTTGAGACGCTTAGTATAAACATTTGGCCAAACATTTTAAAGCTCAACAACCATCGTCAAGGTGGTCTCATTCTGTTGAGTCCCTAACCTAATGTGAACATACCTCTATTAGGCTGATATCTGAATTTCTGGGCGAATATGCACCTCTGTCAGTAATGCCTGCATTTATGGGTAAAGTAGGGAGCTGGTGTAATTAAATCACCACCTGGTGGGAGCGGAGTGCTCGGTCAGTAAGCTAACATTTAAAAGACAAAAAACCTGACTAGCACATCCAGACTAATGTGAACTAGGTGCAAACAAAGGGAGCTACCCTCATGTAAAACATCCAAAAAAAAAGGCTGCACTCAAGCATACTAAGCATGACAACATAGAATATATGAAATTTTGAATAGCAATATGGCTTTGGAATATAAGGAAAAATTTGAGACGCTTAGTATAAACATTTGGCCAAACATTTTAAAGCTCAATTGCCTGCATATATAATTACACCAGCTCCTACTTTACCCATAAATGCAGGCATTACTGACAGAGGTGCATATTCGCCCAGAAATTCAGATATCAGCCTAATAGAGGTATGTTCACATTAGGTTAGGGACTCAACAGAATTGAGACACCTTGACGATGGGTTGTTGAGCTTTAAAATGTTTGGCCAAATGTTTATACTAAGCGTCTCAAATTTTTTCCCTTTTAAATTCCAAAGCCATATTTTCTATTCAAAAATTTCATATATTCTATGTTGTTTATGCTTTAGTATGCTTGAGTGCAGCCTTTTTTTTTTTGGATGTTTTACATGAGGGTAGCTCCCTTTGGTTTGCACCTAGTTCACATTAGTCTGGATGTGCTAGTCAGGTTTTTGTCTTTTGAATGTTAGCTTACTCACCGAGCACTCCGCTCCCACCAGGTGGTGATTTTAATTACACCAGCTCCCTACTTTACCCATAAATTTCAGGCATTACTGACAGAGGTGCATATTCGCCCAGAAATTCAGATATCAGCCTAATAGAGGTATGTTCACATTAGGTTAGGGACTCAACAGAATTGAGACCACCTTGACGATGGTTGTTGAGCTTTAAAATGTTTGGCCAAATGTTTATACTAAGCGTCTCAAATTTTTCCTTATATTCCAAAGCCATATTTTGACATTTCAAAATTTCATATATTCTATGTTGTCATGCTTTAGTATGCTTGAGTGCAGCCTTTTTTTTTGGATGTTTTACATGAGGGAGTACTCCCTTTGGTTTGCACCTAGTTCACATTAGTCTGGATGTGCTAGTCAGGTTTTTTTCTTTTGAATGTTAGCTTACTGACCGAGCACCCGCTCCCACCAGGTGGTGATTTTAATTACCAGCTCCCTACTTTACCCATAAAGCAGGCATTACTGACGAGCCGTTGCATATTCGCCCAGAAATTCAGATATCGCCTAATAGAGGTATGTTCACATTAGGTTAGGACTCAACAGAATTGAGACCACCTTGACGATGGTTGTTGAGCTTTAAAATGTTTGGCCAAATGTTTATACTAAGCTCTCAAATTTTTCCTTATATTCAAAGCATATTGCTATTCAAAATTTCATATATTCTATGTTGTCATGCTTTAGTATGCTTGAGGCAGCCTTTTTTTTTGGGATGTTTTACATGAGGGTAGCTCCCTTTGGTTTGCACCTAGTTCACATTAGTCTGGATGTGCTAGTCAGGTTTTTTGTCTTTTGAATGTTAGCTTACTGACCGAGCACTCCGCTCCCACCAGGTGGTGATTTTAATTACACCAGCTCCCTACTTTACCCATAAATGCAGGCATTACTGACAGAGGTGCATATTCGCCCAGAAATTCAGATATCAGCCTAATAGAGGTTGTTTCACATTAGGTTAGGGACTCAACAGAATTGAGACCACCTTGACGATGGTTGTTGAGCTTTAAAATGTTTGGCCAAATGTTTATACTAAGCGTCTCAAATTTTTCCTTATATTCCAAAGCCATATTGCTATTCAAAATTTCTATAATTCTATGTTGTCATGCTTTAGATGCTTGAGTGCAGCCTTTTTTTTTTTTTTTTTTTTTTGGATGTTTTACATGAGGGTAGCTCCCTTTGTTTGCACCTAGTTCACATTAGCTGGATGTGCTAGTCAGGTTTTTGTCTATAACCCCAGCAGACCTGTGTGGCTTGTCCGATAATCCCAGCAGATCTGTGTGGCTTGTCCCTATAATCCCAGCAGATCTGTGTGGCTTGTCCCTATTAGCCCCAACAGATCTGTGTGGCTTGTCCTATAATTCCAGCAGATCTGTGTGGCTTGTCCCTATAATCAGCAGATCTGTGTGGCTTGTCCTTATAATCCCAGCGATCTGGGTGGCTTGTCCCTATAATCCCAGCAGATCTGTGTGGCTTTGTCCCTATTAATCCCTAGCAGATCTGTGTGGCTTGTCCCTATAATCCCAGCAGATCTTTGTGTCTTGTCTCTATAATCCCAGCAGATCTGTGTGGCTTGCCCCTATAATCCCAGCAGATCTGTGTGGCTTGTCCTTGTAATCCCAGCAGATCTGTGTGGCTTGTCCCTGTAATCCCAGCAGATCTGTGTGGCTTGTCCTTATAATCCCAGCGATCTGTTTGGCTTTGTCCCTATAATCCCAGCAGATCTGTGTGGCTTGTCCCTATAATCCCAGCAGTTCTGTGTGGCTTGTCCCTATAATCCCAGCAGATCTATGTGGCTTGTCCCTATAATCCAGATCTGTGTGGCTTGTCCCTGTAATCCCAGCAGATCTCTGTGGCTTGTTGCTATAATCCCGATCTGTGTGGTTGTCCCTATGACCCAGCAGATCTGTGTGGCTTGTCCCTATAATCCCAGCAGATCTGGGTTGCTTGTCCCTATAATCCCAGCGATCTGTGTTGCTTGTCCCTATAATCCCGCAGATCTCTGTGTCTTGTCTCTATAATCCCAGCAGATCTGTGTGGCTTGCCCTATAATCCAGGGATCGTGTGGCTTGTCCCTGTAATCCCAGCAGATCTGTGTGGCTTGTCCCTGTAATCCCAGCAGATCTGTGTGGCTTGTCCCTGTAATCCCAGCCGATCTGTGTGGCTTGTCCTATAATCCCAGCAGATCTGTGTGGCTTGTCCTATAATCTCAGCAGATCTGTGTGGCTTGTCCCTATAACCCCAGCAGACCTGTGTGGCTTGTCCGTATAATCCCAGCAGATCTGTGTGGCTTGTTCCCTATAATCCCAGCAGATCTGTGTGCTTGTCCCTATAGCCCCAACAGATCTGTGTGGCTTGTTCCCTATAATCCCAGTGTGTAGCCCAGCTACGCAGGCACACATAAAAGTCCAGGAGAGTACACTAGAAGGTAACAGCAACGCTTGATATGCATTCACTGTCATCACACTTTCAGACACGCCTATCTGAGATATAAGGGGGAGTGACACGTGGCAGGAGTGATTAGTCTGGAGGGAGAGTGAGAGAGATGAGTTAGTTCAGTCAGTTAGCTCGGGAGGCTAGGAGTGAGTCATCCCTTGGATAGTTTCCTGTCTGAGATAGTCAGATAGTTAGCTCCGGGAGGCTTAGGAGTGAGTCATCCCCGGATAGTTATCTGTTGAGATCAGATCAGTTTGAGTGGAGCTTAGTGTTCAGTGGAGGTTCAGCCTGTTAGCTTCTGTCTCAAGGACAGAGCAGCCATTCAGTCTCGGTCCTGTGTGGACTTTGGAGGAAAACTGAGAGCTGTGCAGCGAGCTCTGGATGAAGCTGACATTATTCCACAACTGCCACAAGTGTTATGTTAAAAGCGGGAAGCAGGGCGAAGGGCACAGTGGAGAAGATAGAAGAGTGCTACAGGTATTGGATTGCCTGCACTAAATTGCCGGACACCGGGGTCCGAAGCGTTGCTATGTTTCAGGCATAGTAACAAGAAACCCGAAAGCATCGGACTACAGGTCGCAGAAGAGCAGCCTCAGTGTCAATACGTAACCGGAGTCAGTGGAACAGGGACTTTGAGTCAAGTGCACGACAAAAGTAAGGACTTAGTTTCATCACTTAGAAGGCTCCACCACAACGTTGGCCGGGCAGTACAGCTATTGAGAAAGCTGGGGATTCGATTAACTTCGCTTCAGGCCCCAAATTTGGATTAAAAATGAAAAATGGAATTTAAAGGGAAAGGCCCCCAACCTCCCCCACCCCGTTCCCCGGAAAAGTGCCATTTTTCCCCCCCCCCAGCCCCCCCGGGGTCGCTTGAATCACCATCAGAAAAAGGGTTTTGGAAAAGGGGAAATCCCTTTGGGGGTCGTGCCCTTTTTTTTTTACTCCCCAAAAACAAACACCACCATAGATTTCCCAAAAGGGCACGTCTCCCTGTGGGAGACTTACAAACCCCAAATGCCCCAAACCCCTCCCTGTAAAGGGGCCCCCAAAAGCACCCCCTGGTTAAAAATTACCAAAAAAACCCCCAGGTGGGTCACAAAAATTTTCCCAATAATCCCGGGGAAATTTATTCCCCCATTGCACGCCCGGGCCCCGGGCCAGGCCCCAAAACCCCCCCCCGCCTTTTAAACTCCCATAGATCCCCCTGGGCTGGGGTTTCCCAGTCCCCCCCTAGCCCGGGTTTTCCCCAAAAAATTTTGGGGGGCCCCTGGTCGCAACAACAAAAAATTTTTTTGGCGTCAAAAAAAGGACCCGGGGAAATTTTTAAATTTTTGGCCCCTTTTTGCCTTTTTTAACTGTTTATTTCATGAAAACCCCCGTTTCCCCGTTTTTTGGCCCCCCAAATTTTTGCCTTTTTTTCCCCCTTTTTTCGGGGGCCCCAGGGCCCCCTGGTGAAGAAGGTGGGCGTGCTTTTTTGGGGGTGTCCCCCCGGGGCGCGAAAGATTGGCCCCCCTCCCCAAGGCCAAAATACAATGTGAGATCCACCCCCTTTTTCTAAAGAAATAGCCTCCTCTTCTTTCCCCCTTTCCCAAAGAGGAGGGGAGACGCAAATCCCGCCTCCAGGGAAAAAAGGCCCGAATTTCCCCTTTTAGGATATCACAGTGGTCCCTTTTGGGGCGGGGGTGGCAAAGGGCAGGGGGAAAACTGCCCCCAGGACCGGAGGGATGTCCTACCTGTCCCCGGGGCTGCCCCCCGAAATAGGGAAAACCGCCCCCGCCATGATGGAGCTCGGAAAAGGGGGAAAGAGGAGCTGAAAAAAAAACTCCAGAGTGTTGTGGGGGAAAAGGAGACGGGGGAAAAGGGTGGCGTACCCCCCAAAAAAAAGCCCCGGGGGGGTGTGGGACGCCCCTGTTCTTCCTACAAGCCCAAAAAACCCCTTCCGAAAAAATTTTTGAAATTTTTTTCTGGGGGGGAAAAAGGGGGGGGGGCCCACCCCGGGGGGTTTCCCCCCCAAAAAGTTTCCCCTTTCCTGATTTTTCCCCCGGGGGGGGGAGGAGAAAAGGGGGGTGAAAAGGGAAAAGGGGGTTTCCCGGGGGGGGAAATGCCAAAAAGGCCCCCGGGGGCCCCCCGCAGAACATCGAAACCCCGGTAAAGGGACCCCGGGGGGTTCCCCCCCCTCGTTGCCCCGGGAAATCGAAAAAGGGGAGAATTTTGGGGGCCCCCAAATTTATTTACAAAAAAAGTTTTTCCCCCCCAAAAAGGGGAAAAAAAAGATGCAGTGTCGTGAAAAGGAAAAAGCCCCCCCCCGGCGGAAAAGGGAAAAGCCCCGGGAAAAAGCCCCCCCCGGGGGGCCGACAAGGGGCCCCCATGAGCAGTTGGTCGCTGACAAGGGATGGGGTTTTTAACGACAAAAGGTTAAAACCCAAAAAGGGAAAAACCCCGGCGGGGAGGGGTTTTGGTTTTGGGGGGAAAATTTCCCCCCCCCGCCAAAAAGGGGGGGGGGGTTTCCCCCCCCGGGGAAACCCGGGGCTCTTCCGGGGGGGTTTTTTTTAGCCGCCGGGGGCGTGGGGTTTTCCCCCCGCCCCCCCCCGGGCATTTCCGGGGCCCGGGGGAAAAAAATAAAAAGGGGACATAAGGGGGGTTAAAAAGCGGACTGGGGGGGTTTTAAAGGGGGGGGGGTTTGCCCCCCAAAAATTTTTCCAAAAATTTTTTGGGCCCCGTCCCCGGGCGCCCCGGGAACCCCCCCAAAAAATAAACCCCCCGCCCCCCCGTCTCGAAACCCCACCGCACCCAAAAGGCCCCCCAAAATCCAAAATCGCCCCTGCAAGGGGGCCCCCCCCCAATTTTTGTCGCAATCGGCATCGCCCCCCCGCTTACCAACGCAAACCCCAAAAAGCAAAAATTTTTCGAGCCCCCCTCTCGGCCCGCCCCCGCCGCCCCCAACCCCCAAAAAACCCCCCCCAAAATTTGTATCGCAAAAATTTTTTTTGGACCTGTAGCCCCCCCCAATCCGGGCCCCCCCCACAAAAAAGGGAAACCCCCGGGGTGCCCCCCAAAAAAGGGGTTTTTACAAGGGGGGTTTTAGCGACCCAGACATTGGGTAGCAAAGGGGGGACCCCCTTTTTTTAATTTTCCCCCTTTTTTTTGCCCCCCCCGTTGTTCCAGCCCCCGAGGGGGGAAAAAGTAATTTAATGTTTTTGCAAAAAAATGGAAGACCGGTTTTTTACCCAGGCAGGGGGTTTACCCCATTTCAAGAATGTATTAAAAAAATTTTGGGGAAAATTTTTTTTTTTCCCCTTTTTTTTTTTATGATGTTTTACATAAAATTTGGGGAAAAAAAAAACCCCCGGGGGGGAAAGAAAAAAAGGGGTTAAAAATTTTTTTTAAATTAAAAAATGTGTTGATTGCATAGTTTCCCTGTTGGGGAAAAAAAAAATAAAAGTTATTGGGGGTGTGAATACTTTTTGAATATATGTGATTTTTTAAACCCCTTTCCCCCGGAAAATTTTTTGGGGTGAGGACTGAGCCCAAAACCCAAAAAAAAAACTTTTTTTAAAAAATTGCGGTTTTTTGAATTTTTTTGGTTTTACATGAAAAACCCTTTTTTTTAAATAAAACCCCCGGAAAAAAAAACCCCCCTTTTGGTTTGGGGGGCCCCCCGTGAGGGGGGCCCCCAAAAAAGTTTTTTTTTTCCCCCCCCAAAAGGGGGCCCCCTGGGGGGTTTTTTTGGGGGGGGGGCCTCCACAAGAATTAAAAACCCCCCACTTTTGAAAATTTTGATACTTTTGTTAAAAAATTTTTTTTCCCTTTTTTCAAATTGTAAGTTTAAGAATCCTCCCCCCCCGGATGGGATGAGTTTGAAATTTGTTTTTGTTATTGCAAAAAAAAATGTTTCTTTTTTTTCTTTTAAAAGGGGCCCCGGGGGGGGGTGTTTTTCCCCAAGGGGGGGGTTATGTGAAAGGGCCCCCGCTACCAGGCACAAAAAAAGTCCAGGAGCTCCCAAAAAAAGGAAAAAACCCGCAACGCTTGATTGCATTCACGTCATTTTCCCCTTTCAAAAAAGGGGGGTATCTGAGTTTTTAAGGGGGGAGTGACACGTGGCAGGGGTAAAATTGGGGTTTTGGAAAAGGGGGAGTGAGAGAGATGAGTTAGTTAAAATAAAATTAGTCCGGGAGCTCGGGAAAATGAGTCATCCCTTGGTATTTTCCCCGTCTGAGATAGTAAAAAGTTATTTCCCGGGAGGCTTAGGGGAATGATTTCCCCCCCCGGATAGTTATCTGTCGAGATCAGATCGTTTGAGGGGAAAACCCTTGTTTTTTAGTGGAGTTAAAACCCTTTTTCCCCTTTTGTTCAAGGAAGAGCAGCCTTCAGCCCGGGGTTTTTGTGTGGACTTTGGAGGAAAAATGAGAGCTGGCAGCAGTCTGGATGAAGCCTGACCCCCTTTTCCCCAAATTTTTAAATGCCCCTTTTTTTTTAAAAACGGGGGGCGAAAAGGGCCCCCCGGGGGCCGTGGAGAAGATTTTTAAAATGAAAAAGGTATTGGTTTTCCTGCCCCCAAATTGCCGGACACCGGGGTTGAAGCCGTTGCTACTGTTTCAGGCATGTCAAAAAAAAACCCCCCGGCATTGGGGTTTTTGGTCGCAGAAAGCAGCCCTTCCCCCGTAAAAAATTTTTCCCGGGGTCAGGTGGGGAAAAAAAGGGACTTTGAGTCAAGTGCACGACCCCAAAAAAAGGGGCTTTTTTTCAAAAAAATTAGAAGGGGGCCCCACAAAAATTTGGCCCGGGGGGGGGGGAAAAACTATTGGGGGAAAACTTTTGGGGGGTTCAAAAATTTTAAAAACCCCCTTTAGGGCCCCAATTTGGGTTTACATGTTTTATGGAAGTTAAGGAAAGGCCTCTAACCCGTAGCTGTTACCGGGGAAAAAAGCCTTCCACCCGACCCCCCCCCCCCGGGTTTTTCTTGGAATCACCATAGTAAAAAAGGGATGGGGAAAAAAAATACCCTTTTTTGTGACTGATTTCTTTTCTACCCCTTTTTTCCCTTCCCCCCAACCCCCGACTTCCAGGGGCAGCTCACCCCCGGGAGATTTTCCCCAAAAAACTGCCCCCTTAAAAAAACCCCTTTTGGGGAAAAACCCTTTTCAAAAAAACCGGGTTTTGGGGGGAAAAATTTTTAGAAACCCCAAAGGGGGGTCACGAACTATCCAAAAAACCCCCCAAAATATTTTTCCCCCAAAAACCCCCCACCGCCCAGGGCCACGGAAAACCAAAAAAACCCCCGCCAGTGACAAAATCCCTTTTTTGCCCAAAAAGGCCCGGCTCCGAGTACCCCAAAGCCCCCCTATCCCAAAATTGTGGGCGTTTTTGGGGGAACAACCGCCCCCTCTGTGTGGCTTGTCCCCATAATCCCCCCCGATCCCCCTTTTGGGGGGTCCCTATAATCCCCCCCGATCCTTTTTGGGGGCTTGTCCCCCCAAACCCCGCCGGTTTTGTGTGGGGGGTTTTTTTTATAGCCCCAAAAAAAAACTGTTGGGCTTGTCCCCCCCAATCCAGAGATCTGTGTGGCTTTGTCCCCTAATCCCAGTAGATCTGTGTGGCCCCTTTTTCCAATTTTAAACCCCCCCCAGACCTGTGTGGCTTTTTCCCCCCAAAAAACCCGCAGATCTGTGGGCTTGCCCCTATAATCCCAGCAGATCTGTGTGGCTTGTCCCTTTTTTAAACCCCAAACAGATATGTTTTGGGGGGGGCCCTAAAAAATTTCCCCCCCGATCTGTGTGGCCTTTTTCCCCCCTTAAACCCCCCCCGATCTGTGTTTTGGGGGGTCCTTATTTTAAACCCAAACAGACTGTTTGGGTTGCCCCCCCAAAAAATGCAGATCTGTGTGGCTTTTCCCTTTTTAAACCCCCCCAAAAAAGTGTGTTGTCCCATAATCCCCGTAGATCTTTGGGGTCCTTTTTTCCCCCCATAATCCCCCCCGATCTGTGGGGCTTGCCCTATAAAAAACCCGCAGATCTGTGTTGGGGGTTGTCCTTGTAATCCCAAAAAAAATCTGTGTGGCCCCCTTGGGGGTGTAATCCCCCCCCGATCTGTGGGGGGTTTTTTCCTTTTAAAACCCCGCAGATTTTTTTTGGCTTGTCCCCATAATCCAGAGATCTGTGTGGCTTTGCCCCCCAGGCCCCCCCTTTGGGTTGTCCCTTTTTATCCCCCCCACAAACTTTGTTTTTGGGGTTGTCCCTATAAAAACCCGTAGTCTGTGTGGCTTTGGTCCCTATAATCCCCCCCCGACCCCCGGGGTTTTACTTGTCCGTTTAAAACCCCCCCCGATCTGTTTTTTGGGTTGTCCCTATAATCCCCAACCAAAAACTGTGTGGCTTTTTCCCTATTGCCCCCCGTGGGGCCTTTTGGGTCTATAAAAACCGCGATCTGTTTTGGGGTTGGGTTTTCCCCATAATTCCCCGAGATCTGTTGGGGTTTTTTCCCCATAAAAACCCAAAAAAATTTTGTGTTTGGGGGGTCCCTATAAAAACCCCCCAGATCTGTGTGGCTTTTCCCCATAAAACCCCGCCGATCTTGTGAAATCTTGTCTTATAATCCAGAGTCTTGTGGCTTCCCCCCTTAAATTTCCCCCCAAACTGTGTGGGTTGTCCCCCCCAAAAAACCCGAGATCTCTTTTTTCCTTTTTTACGGGAATCCCGAAAATCTGTGTGGCCCTTTTTCCTTTTTAAACCCCCCCAAAATCTTTTTTGGGGGGGTGCCTGTAATCCCAGCCCCCTCTGTGTGGCTTGTCCCTAAAAACCCCAGCAGTCTGTGTGGTTAACAATGTCCCCAAAATTTTCAGCAGATGGGTTTGGGGTTTTTTTCCCTAAAATCCCAAAGATCTGTGGGGCCCCCCCCCCTTTAATTTTCCCCCCCCGATCTGGTGGTTTGCCCCCCCCCCCCCCCCAAAAAACCCCCCCCCGTCTGTGTGGTTTTTCCCTTTTAAAAACCCCGGGAGATCTAGGGGGTTTTGCCCCCAAAAACCCCGACCCCCGTGTGGTTTGGGGCCTGTAACCCAAAACAGATTTTTTGTGGTTGGGTTTTTCTAAAAACCCAGACTGTTTTTGGGTTGTGCCCCTTGATCCCAGGTCTGTGGGGGCCCCTTGTCCCTTTAACCCCCGCAGTTTGGGGTTTTGTTTTTCCCCCTAAAAAACCAAAACGATTGTGTTTTTTTGTCCCTAAAATCCCACCCCGATCTCTGTGCCTTTGTCTCTATAATCCCGCAGATCTAAAATGGCTTGCCCCTAAAACCCCCCCGCAGATCTGGGGGGGGTTGTCCCTGAAAACCCACCCCGATCTTTTTTGGCTTTTCCCGTAACCCCCGCAGTCTGTGGGGGTTGCCCCCGTTATCCCAGCCGATCTGTGGGGCCCTTTTGTCCCAAAAAACCCCAAAACAGATCTGTGGGGGTTTTTCCCTTTTTAACTCAGCAGTCTGTTTTTTCTTTGTCCCTAAAAAAACCCCCCCCCAAAACCTGTGTGGCTTTTTCCGTAAAAACCCAAAACAGATCTGTGGGGCCCCTTTCCCTATAACCCCCGCTTTTTTGGGGGTGTTTGTCCCTATACCCCCCAAACAGATCTGGGTCCCTTTTCCCTATAATCCCAGCCCGATCTGGGGGGCCTGTCCCTATAACCCCGCGATCTGTATGTCTTGTCCCAAAAAAACCCAGCAGATCTGTGGGGGTTGTCCCTATAACCCCGGGGGGTCTTTTTGGGGGTTGTCCCTATACCCCCAAAAAGTTTTTGTTTTTGGTTTTGTCCCTTTAATCCCAGCAGATCTGTTGGGGGGATAGTCCCTAAAAAACCCCCCCCGATCTGTTTTTGGGTTGCCCCCATAAACCCCCAGGCCCCTGTGTGGCTTGCCCCCTAAAAACCCAGCAAAATTTGTGGGGCCCCTTTTCCCTTTTAACCCAAAAAAGATTGTGTGGCTTTTCCTATAGCCCCAAAAAAAACTGTGGGGTTTTTTCCCTATAATTCCAGCAGACCCCTTTTTATAAACCCCGGGGACACGGGGCGCCACACGGTCCCCCCGGGGGTCACGGTTTTGTGACCCCCCCGGGGGGGCCCCCACATGTGATGGAACGTCCCCAAAAACACAAAAACCCCGCTCCCTTTCCCCCCCCAAAATAAAAAACCCCGGGATTTTATATTTTTCCCACTTCCACTTAAAAACTTGCACCCCCCTTTTTGGCCCCCCCCTTTCCCTCAGGTCCGTCAGGGAAACTGCACCTAGGAAAAATTTGGGCCGGGCCGCGGGTAAAAAGGATGTCGTGCTGGTATTTTTTGGGGGGGCGCAGTGGGGGAATTATAATTATTCCCCCCCTGCCCAAAAGGGGGGTACCCTTATAAAACCCCCCCCGCGTACTGCCAGCGTTTTACCCAATAGATTAACACTTTACCCCCTTTCCCCTTTTTTTGCCACCCCCCCACGGGTTTGAAAAAAATACACAATTTATCAAGAGGGGCCCCCGCAAAACCCCCCCAAAAAAATAGCGTAGTTACTTAGGCCAAAAGTGCAGATTCGTTTATTTTTTCCCGGGAAAAAAAAAACTAATAAATTTTTTTGGTTTTTTTTCCTTTTTAAAAAAGGGGGTGCTTTTTTTTAATATAAAAGATGTAACAAAAATTTTTGGGGGAAAAAAGTTATGTACAGATGCAGTTTAAAAAAAAAAAATGGGATTAAAAATGAAAGTCAAAAAACATGGTTGTTAGATCATTTACAGGCAAGCCCCCCCCGGGGGGAAAGGGAAAAAACTCGTCATAGTTTTATTTTGGGAAAAACTCTTACTCAGCCCCCTCCCAGCAGAAAGAATTTTTTTTGGGGAAATTCACCCCCAAGGGTTTTGCATGTTTTAAAAATAGACCCCCCCAAAAAAGGGCTGGGCCTTTTTGGGCCCCCCTTTTCCCCCCCCTACAAGCTATGGTTTGAGCTCTGGATATCATAAAAAGGGTTTTTTAAAACGTTTTGTGAACCTAAAAGAAATAAAAAACAAAACCCCCAATGGTCTTTTTTGAAAAAAAAAGGTTTCCCAAAAAAGGGCCCCCCCTTTTTGGGGGGGCCCCCTTCATGGGGCACCCGAGAATTTTCCCCCTTTTCGGGTTCTGTTGGGAGTTACGGGTTTTTTTAGTACCAACCCCGGGGAAAAAAAAAGCCCATCGGGCGCATGGTTCAACACCAAAAAAAATTTCGTTGTTTTTAGCCCCCGCTCCCCCCGTGTTATTTTTAACCCCCAAAAAACAAAAAAATTTTTTTAACCCCCGGGGGGGTATAGGAAAAAAACACGTGTTCGGACAAAAAAATACCCCCCCCCGGGGAAAAAAAGGGGGAAAAAATTCCAGCATGCCCCCCCCACATTACAATGCCCGATTTTTAAAAGGGGGGGGGGGGGGGGGGGGGAAAGGGGGGGTTTTAGTTCTGCCCAAAAAACCCAGACAGGGGAAAAATTTCCCCAAAAACATCACACCTCCCCCCCCCTTTAAAAAGGGGGGTTTCCCCGGGGGAAAAAACCCTTTTTGGGAATCCCCCCCCTGGCACCAGGGGTTCGCCACGTCCCCTTTAAAACCCCTCAGCAAAATTTCCCCCCATCACTGCCCCTTTTTTTTGTTGACGGCAAAATATACTTTCTGCAAGGGGGGGGCTTTTCCGGTAGCAACCCCCCCCTTTTTGGTTTCCCGGGCCCCTGTGTGCAGCCAGTCAGAGGGTTTTTGGTCGGTTTTTCCCCCTTGAAGGTCCCGCCCTTTTAAAAGGTGGGGGGCCCGGAAAAAAGTTGAAAATCCCCCGCCCAAAAGGCCGGGCCCACCCCCTTTTCCCCAGGGTGGAGTATGCCATTTCCCCTTTGGGGAAAAATTTTGGCCCCCAGGAAAACCCGGGGGGTTTTCCCGGGTTTCCCCCCAAAACCCCAACCCCGGGTGAGTAAAAACCCCAAAAAGGCCCCCCCAAATTCTTTTGGGGTAGTTTTTTCCCAAAGGTTTGGCCGGTGCTTTTTGGCGGTTTTTAAACCCCTGGAAAAGACCCCGACAGGGTTTTTTTTAAAAATGGGAAAATGCCGTCTCACACCCCTTTTGCCCCGTTAAAATTTTTGGGGGGTTTGACCCCCCCCTTGGGGGAAAAGGGCCGTTTTGGGGGTTTGAAAAGGCCCCCATAGTTCGGTACGAAACCCCCCATAGTCCCTGCAGTGCCGGGAAAAGGGCCCTTTCCCCCGTTTTTTGGGTTTTCCCGGGGGTGGGCCGGGGGGCACGACCCCCCTCCACTTTCTCGGGCTCTGGACTCAGGGGAACCCCCCCCAAAACCCGGGTTTTTACCCAGGTAGGGGAAACCCCCCCTCATCCCCCAAACTGGAAAATTTTTTCCCGGGGTTTATGGTCGGGCCCCCGCCGGGTTTTAAAACGTTTTTAGCACCTCCTGGAGATGCTAAAAGGTTTTTCCCCCCGGGGGGGGAATGAAAAGGGGGAATGTATCCAGGTACGCCACAGCGTACTCCCCCCGTCCCTAAAACAGGGGGTTTTTACCACCCCCCTAAAAAATGGCAGGGGCATTTTTTAAATTTCCAAAAAGGCATAAATTTTGGACTCTACAGCCCAAAAAGGGGGTAAAAAAAAGGCCCCGTTTTTCTCCTGCCCCCCAAAAGGGTCAGGGGAATTTTTCCAGTACCCCCGGCTAAAAATCCATAAAAAGGGGGGTTTGTATTGGCATTCCCCCCAAAGTTTTCCCGCAGACCCTCGATGCGTGGCTTTGGGGAAAATCCCCAAAAAAAAGGTTAGTGAGGGGGTTTGGGGGCCCCCTTTTGTCCAGCAGAACCGGGGGGGGCCGATTTTTTTTTTGGGCCGAGAACCCCCGGTGGGCCCACCCCCCTTTTGGACTCCCCCGGGTCCCCCCCGTTTTCAAAAATTCAGGTTTTTCCTTTGGGGTTTTTAAAAATTTCTAAAATTCTCAGAGACCCGGGGTTTAAGGGGGTTTTTCCCCCCCTTTAAACCCCGGGGCGTAAAATTCCCCCCCCGGTTTTTTCCCCCCGGGGACTGCCAACTTGGCCCCTTCCGGGGGGGGTTTGTGAACACGGCCAAAAAGGTTTCCCCAAAAATGGTCGCAACTGCAACCGCTGGGAGGCGGTTAGCAAAAGGGAATTTTCCCCCCGGGAAAACCCCTTGGGATTATTTGGGGCCCGCATGTCTAGGGGGTTTTCCCCCTTTTCCCCCCGGTTTCCTTTTTTTTGGGGTTTTCCCGCCCCCGGTAGGTGCAGGGTTTTACGTTCGTGGAGGGGGCCTTCATCATGTTGCCCCTTTAAAGGCCTTGCGCCTCCCCCATTGTGGTCAAGGTGAAAGTAGGTGGGGGGTTGAGCTGTTGGTGCACGCGTAAAAAGGGCCCTTTCCCCCCCTTTTTTGAAACTTATCCTTTGGTAAAAAGGGGCCCCAAAACCCCCCCCTTTTGACCCACCTGGGGAGGTCGCCCCCCGGGGGGGTTTTTTGGGCGTACCCCCGTGGTTTTTGGGCGCCTTTTTCCTGCGTCATGTTGTCATGCACCAAAATGCCCCCCCAAAGGGCTGCATTTGTCGCGGGGAAAAACATGACATAATCCACGGGGGGCACTTTTTCCTGGGGTTTGGTCATTTTTTCCCCGGATTCTCTTAAAAAAACCCCGGGGTCCCCGGAAATGCCTACCCCCCAAAAGGGGCTCGAAGGGGGGAGAAAACCCCCCCCAGGCCTGCGGGAAAAATTTTTGTAGGTAAATTTTTAAAAGGGGGGGGAAAAAAACCCCCCCCCAAACGCGTCCCCCCGGTCCCCCAAAGATGCGGGGGCCCCCGTTTGAAAAGGGGGGCCGTTAAAGCGGTCACACAAACCATTGGTTTTTTGGGTGGATACCCCCCTCGATACCATACGCTTTTTACCTGCATTTTGGGGCCGAGAGCCCCCCCCCCCCCTTTTTTTTGGCGAGGGGCATAAAAATTGGGGGCCCTTGTTTGGTAAAAATCTCCCCCGGGGGAAACCCCCCCCGTGAAAAGTGGTCACCCGTGCAACTGCCCCTTTTTTTGCCCCCCTTGAGGGGGGAGCTACCCGGCCCTCGGGTTTCCGGGTAGCGTAGGCTCCACAGTCAGGATGTATTGCTTTCCAAAAATTTTTTTGGGGGACGGCCAGCGGGGGCCCCCAATGTCCCCCGGGTTTTCCTCTGGAAAAAAGGGGGCCCTTTTCACTGGCAAGGGATCAGGGGAGCCTTTAAAAAGGGGGGGGCCCCCCCCCCACTTTTGGGGAAGGGGGGATACAAAAGGGGGGGAGTAAAAGTAAGTTCCCCCCCGTCCCTCTTGGGCAATAGAAGTGTTGAGAAAAGCCGTGCCCCTTTTTTTTTTCTAAAACCCCCAAAAATCCCCCCCCAAATGGAAAAATTTTTTTGGGGAATCCCCAAAAAAATCACCTCGGAACTGGGCGGGAACGACAGCTGTTTCCCCCCCCAAACCCCTCCTTTTGGGGGAAAAACCGGGTACCCCGGGGGTTCCCCGGGGGAAAAACCTTTTCCCCCTCCCCAGAACACCCACCCCCTTTTCAGTCACCCCGGGGGGGGGGCTCGGCGAGGTGTCTCAAGTTCTTTTCCCCCGGGGGGCATCTGAGTGCAAAAAAAGGCCTGGAACTCCTGGGGTGGAGGCCCCCCCCGAAGGAGTCAGGGGGTTTTTTCCCCACTGGGACCCTCTGGGGACGGCTCTGGGTTTTCCAAACCCTGGTTCCCTCCCCTTCCCTACCCCGGAAAAGGAAAAGGGGCCAAAAATTTGGGGGGGGCGCTACCTGCCACCCGGGGGACTCTGACGGGGGGGGGACAGCACCCCAAAAATTTTTGCATTTTTCCCGGGGATTTCTATAGACCATAAAACCTTTTCGCTGCTAGGGGGGTTTTTCCTTTCCCCACCCCCCCCCAAAAACTTAAAAGGGGCAGTTTTAAAATTAAAAGGGGCCCGTTACCTTCCTCGGGGGGAAAAAAGGGCAGTGTCATGGGGCCCCCCTTCCCCCCGGGGTTTCCCCGCACCTCCCCCTTTTCCCTTTTGAGCACTGCGTTGCTCCTGCTGGGGGGTTTTCCCCCACCCCTCTCACCCCCCAGAGCGAGGGACCCCGAACGCTCTTTTTTTACCATGTGGACCCCCTCTCCCCCTTGGAAAAGGGGGGTTAAAAAGATTAAAATGGCAAAAAAACATCATTATAAAAATAGCCCTTTTGGGGAAAAAAAGGTTATCAGTTGCACCTCACTTCCCCAAAAAAAAATTTGCAGGTAAAAAAATTTTATTTCCCCCAAAACATCCTCAACTTTTAACATAAAGGTTAAAGTTAACCTTATAAAAACCCCCTTGGGAAGGGGGTGTTAGGGAAATAGTACCCCCCCCATCCCCCCCCGATCAGCCCCCCCAAATTTTAAAAACAAAAGGGGGGGGTTTTCGGACCCCCCCCCTTTCCCTTTTCCCCCCCCTTTTCCCCGGTTTTCCCCCGTAAATTTGGGAAAAATCCCCCTTTTCCGAAAGGGGGGAGTGGACCCCCCAAACCCCCCCCCCCCCCCCCGGGAAAAATTAATTTTTTCCCCCCCGGAAAAACCCAAATCTTCAGGGGCCGCCATTTTGGGTCGGATGGGGGTTCCCCCCGGGGCCCCCGGGGTCCTTGACCCCCGTACCCCAAAACCCCGGGCCCCCCCCCCAGGGGGCCCCGCCGTTGTCATAAAACCCCCCCCCCCCAAAACCCCCCCCAAAAAAAAAGGGGCCCCTTGGGGCCCCGGGGGGCCTTGGCGGGGGGGGTTTTTTCCCCTCTCCGGACAGGTGGCGTGATGTGACCTTTCCCCTTTTTCAGGAGAAACACGGGGCGGGGGTCTGATGTAGGTGGGGTGGCAAAGGGGAAAAATCCCCCCCAGAGGGAGGGGCTGGGGGGGGCCCCCTTTGGGGTTTGGGGGTTTCAGGTTTTTCCCCCCCCCCCAGGGGGTGGGAGGGGGGTTCCCCCCCCTGGGGGGTTTTCCCCGGTTGGCCTCATGGGTGCCCCGGGGACCCCGGCCCCGTTGTGCCCCGGGGCCCCTTTTTGGGTTTTGGGGGCCAGGATGAACTGTCGGACCTCAGCGGGGGGCCCAAAATGCAGGAACGGGCCCCTTTTATCTCGGGTTTCCCCTTTTAGCCCTTTTAAAAGGGTCAATGACAGTCCATGGTTTTCCCCCGGTCAAAGTGGTTCCTGAGGGCCTTGCAAAAAAACGCCTTTTTAAATGTCTTTTTGGGGCCCCGTTGGAGGTTCCGGAAAAACTTTGGTATAAAACCCCAGGGGGTTTGCTGGTTTTTTTATTTTTTTGGGGAAACAGGGCCTGTTGATGGCCCCCCTAGTTGGTTAAAAATTGGGGCCCCGGGGGTTTTTTGGGGAAAAAAAAGCCTCCAGGCTTTGCCCTTTAAGGGGCCGGGGGGGTCAAAAAAACCCGGCCCATTGGTTTTTCGGCAGCCGGTTTTTTTTCTGCCCCCCTTTCTCCCCAAAGGGGGGGGGGCCCCCCAGAAAAGTGTCCCCAAATACCCTCCTTTTCCATCACGGGAAAATGCCCCCCGGGGCCCGGGGCTTGGGGACTCTGAGTGCCTTTTTGGGCCACCCCCGCCCCCGGGGCCCGTGGAGGGGTTGGGGGCCCCTTGTCCCCCGCAGCTCCCGTTCATGGGGGTCTTTAAATTCCCGCCCGGCTCTAAACGGCCCCCCGCCCCCCTTCTCGGCCCCCCGCCCGGGCTTTTTTCCCCTCGGCTTTTTTCGCCTTCGCCCCTTTTTTTTTGGGCCCCCTGCTTTTTTATCGCCCGGATCAGCCAGGCCCCCCCTCACGGTGTCGGTTGGGAATTTCTCCCGGGGCCGCCTGCAGGTAAGGGTTCCCTCCCCCTGGGTGTTTTAAACCAAATCAGGGGGGCGGGCCTTTGCTCCTGGGGCCCGGGGGGGAACTTGGGGGGGGGCCGGTCCTGGGGCCCCCCCCCGCTCTTTTTCTGGGTTCCCCCCTTTTTATCAGGGGCCCCCTTTTTTTCGGCCCCGGTTTTGGGGGCCCTTTGGGGGCAATCTTTTTCCCCCCCTCGCACATGGGCCCCAAGGGGAAAAACTTCCTTTTCTATTCGATTTTTTCCCGTCGTTTTTCCCCCCGTTTTTCCCTGGTTGCCCAAAATTTTAAAAATAGGAAAAAAAACAAAGAGAAGGGGGGGGGTAACCCCCAAATACACACAAATTTGGGTTTTCGGATAAAAAACACTGAGTCTGTTCCCCCAAAAATTTCAAAAGCAGGGTCGCTGAAGCCCCTCCCCGTTTTTTTAAAAAAAGGAATGATTGCTCAAACCAAAAACCCCAAAAAGCTCAAAAAAACCCCCCCTTTTTGCCACCAATTTTTTGTTTTAAAGGGCCACAGTCCGCCACACGGTGGGCCCCCGGGGGGGCAGGGCCCCTTTTGATCCCCCCCCGCCCCAAAAAGTGATGAAACCCCCCAAAAAACCCACCCCCCCCCCCCTTTGGGGGGGGGGAAAAGGGGGGGGGGGGGGGCTGCCCGTCCGCCCCGAAAAGAGGGATTTATAAACTATTCCCCCTTCCACTTAAGAACTTGCAGCTTCGGCCCCCCCCTTTCCCTAAAAGGCCCGTCGGGGAAACTGCACCTGGGGAAAATTTTTGGTTTTGCCCGGGGCGGGTCACTTGGATGTTTTCCCCGGCTATTGGGCACCCCCGCAGTGGGGGAAATTTTTTAATTACCCCCCTTTGGCCCCGCCCCCCCGGCAGTCCCCCTTTTAAACCCCGCTGCGTAAAATGCCAGCGACCCAAAAAAAAATTAAAAATTTTAAACCCCCTTTCCCCTTTTAGCTGCCCCCCGTTTTGGGGTTTTTACTTAATACAAAATTTTTTCAAGAGGGTCCTTTTGAAAAACCCCAAAAAAATAGGGTAGTTACTTAAGGCCGTGCAAAAATTGTTTTTTTTGAGAAAAGGGGAAAAACCCCAAAAAAAATTTTAAAATTTTAAAGGTTTTAAAATTTCCTTTTAAAAAAGGAAAAAGTTTTAAAATTTTTTAAAAAAAAATTTTAACAAATGAGAAATTTTTGTTTGTACAGAAGCGTTATAAATAAAATGGGATTAAAAATTTTAAAACCCCCTACAGGGTTTGTTTGATCTTTTTTCAGGCAAGCCAGGGGGGGGGAAAAAGGGGCCACACTTTTAAAAGGTTTTATTGGGAGATTTTTTTAATCAGCACGTCCCAGCAAAAAAAAATTTTTTAAAAAGGAAAAATTCATTTTAAGGGGTTTTTGCATGTCAGCTTTCTGACCTCACAAAAAGGGCTGGCCCCCTGGCCCCCCCCCCGGCTACAAGCTAGGGTTTTTTAGCTCTGCGTTTTCCCTTTTAAAGGGTTTATAATTTTGTTCTGTGAAACCAGCAAAATTTTAAAGGGGAAAAACCCATAAAAGGGCTTGTTTTTTAAATGACGGTTCCAATGAGCCCACACTTGGGGTGGGCTTTTTTCCCCTGGGGCACCGAGAAAAATTTCCCCCTTCCCGGGTTCTGTTGGAAAAATTTGGGTTTACCCCCCACCAACCCGGGGAAAGGGTGCCCCCAAAAAGGGGACATGGTTTTAACACAGTAACTTTCGTTTTTTTAGCGAAAAAACCCGGGGCCCCCCGTGGTTTTTTTAACCCCAAAAAAGAATGAATACCCAACTTTTGGGTGCCCCCAGGAAGAAAAACCCCCTGTGTTCGGACAAATGCAAAAGGGGGCCCGCGGTGAAGGGGAAAACTTCCAGCACTGGCGCTCACATTACACGCCTTTTTTGCCCCCAAAAAAAGGGGGGGGGGGAAAGGGGGTTTTTTGTTCTGCAACAGCACAAGGGCATGAAGCTTTTCCCCAAAAACTCACAAAAAACTGTGTGGGGGGGTCCCCCATAATTCCCGCCGATCTGTTTTGGCTTTTTCCCCTTTTAAAAAAGCAGATATGTGTGGGGGGGTTTTCCCCCCAATCCCAGCCCCCTTGTGTGGGTTTTTTCCCCATAAATTCCCCCCCCAAAAATGTGTGGGTTGTCCCATAATCCCCCCCCGAACTTTGTGTTTGTCTCTTTTAAAAAACCCGAGATCTGTGTGGCTTGCCCCCCTTTTAAACCAGGGGGGGTCTGTGTGGCTTGTCCCCCCCCCCAATTTTCCCCCCCGATCTGTGTGGGTTTTTTCCCCCCAATCCCAGCCCCCTCTGTGTGGCTTGTCCCTGTAATCCCCCCCCAAAACTGTGTTGGCCTTTTTTCCCCGTAAAACCCCCCCCGATCTGTGTGGCTTGTCCCCTTAAACCCCCCGATCTGTGGGGCTTTCCCCCTTTTTTTCCCCAGCCCCCTCTGTGTGGCTTGTCCCCCCAAAAACCCGAGTCAGTGTGGCTTCCTTTTTCCCTTTTTAAACCCAGAAAATCTGTATGGGGGGGGTTTTTTAGCCCCAGCAGAATGTGTGGCTTGGCCGTATAATCCCCCCCCGTCTGTGTGGCCCCTTTTCCCTATTTTTTCCCCCCCCGATCTGTGTGGCTTTTTTCCCTATAATCCAGCAGATCTGTGTGGCTTGTCCCTTTTAAAAACCCAAACCCATTGTGTGGCCTTTTTCCCTTTTCCCCGCAGATCCCTTTTTGGGTTGTCCCCCCAATTTTCCCCCCCCGATCTGGGGGGGGTTGTCCCCATAAACCCCGCGTCTTGTGGCTTGTCCCTATAGCCCCCCCGATCTGTGTGGCTTGTCCCCCCAATCCCAGCAGATCTGTGTGGCTTGTCCCCCTTTTAAAAAGTAGTCTGTTTTGGGGGGGTCCCCCATAACCCCAGCAGACTGTGGGCTTGTCCGTATTTTAAAAACCCGCCGATTGTTGGCTTGTTCCCCCCAATCCCCCCCCGATCTGTGTGGGGGGTCCCCATAGCCCCCCAAAAAATATGTGGGGGTTGTCCTATGATTTCCCGCAGATCTGTGTGGCCCCTTTTTCCCCATAATCCCCCCCCGATCTGTTTTTGGCTTTTCCTTTTTAAACCCCGCAGATCTGTGTGGCTTGTCCCCCCAAACCAGCAGATCTGTTTGGCTTTTCCCTATAAACCCGCAGTTTTTTGGGGCTTGTCCCCCCAATCCCGTAGATTTTTTGTGTCTTGTCTCTATAATCCCAGCAGATCTGTGTGGGGGGCCCCTATAAAAAAACCCCCCCGATCTGTGTGGCTTGTCCCCTTTTTTCCCCGCAGATCTGTGTGGCTTGTCCCCGTAAAAACCAAAAACCCATCTGTGTGGCTTGTCCTTATAATCCCAGGGGAGATCAGTTTGGCTTGGCCCTATTTAAAAACCCGCGAAAACTGTGTGGCTTGTCCCCCCTAGCCCCAATGTGGCTTGTCCCTATTTCCCAGCACATCTGTGTTGGGGGGTCCCTATAATCCCGTTTTTTTTGTGTGGCTTGTCCCTTTTTAAAAAACCCCCCCGACCCCGTGTGGCTTGTCCGTATTTTAAAAACCCGCAGAAAACGGGGTTGGGTTGTCCCTATAATTTTCCCCCCAGATCTGTGTGGCTTGTCCCTATAAACCCCGTGTGGCTTGGGCTCAAATCCCAAACAGATCTGTGGGGCTTTGCCCTTTAATTCCGCAGATTTTGTGTGGCTTGTCCTATAAACCCCAGATCTGTGTGGCTTGTAACTATAATCCAGCAGATCTGTGTGGCTTGTCCCCCCTTTAAACCCCCAGTTTTTTGTGGTTTTCCCTATAATCCCCGCGATCCTTTTTTTCTTTTTTCTATTTAAAAAACCCGAGATCTGTGTGGGCTTGCCCCCCATAATTCCCCCCCGATCTGTGTGGGGGGGCCCCCCAATCCCCGCAGATTTCTGTGGGTTGTCAATGTAACCAGCAGTTTTGGGTGGCTTTTCCCGGGGTTTTAAGCAGATTGTTTTTGGGTTGTGGGGCCCCCTTTCCAGAGATCTGTGTGGGTTGTCCCCCAAAAAACCCCCCCCCGTTTTGTGGGTTGTCCCTTTTAAAAAATTTTTTGAAAAAGTTGGGGGGTCCCCATAATTCCCCCCCGTTTGGTGGGGGGCCCTTTAATCCCCCCGATTGGTGGCTTGTCCCTATAATCCCCCCCCGATCTGTGTTTTGGGGTTTTTCCCCCCTTAAACCCGCAGATCTATGTGGCTTGGGCCCTATAATTTTCCCAGACTGTGTGGCTTTTTCCCCGTAAAACCCCCAAAAACTCTGTGGCTTGTTACTTTAATCCCCCCTCTGTGTGGCTTGTCCTATTTTTTTCCCCGCAGTTTTGTGTGGCTTGTCCCTTTTAACCCCCCCCGTTGGGGGTTTTTTTTTACTTTTAAACCCCCCCCGATTCTGTGTTGTTTTTCCCCCAAACCCCCCCCCGATCTTGGGTCTTTTTTCTATAATCCCCCCCCGATTGTGTGGCTTGCCCCCCAATCCCGAGATCGTGTGGGGGTTTTCCCCGTAATCCAGCGATCTGTTGGCTTGTCCCTGTAATCCGCAGATTGTGTGGCTTGTCCCTTTTTAAAACCCCCCCCATTGTGTGGGGGTTTTTCCCCCCAATCCAGCCGATCTGTGGGCTTGTCCCCATAATCTCAGCAGTCTGTGTGTCTTGTCCCCTTTTAAACCCCGGGAGACCCCGTGGGGTTTTCCGTTTTAAAAAACCCGCAGATCTGTTTGGCTTTTTCCCTAATCCCCCCCGATCTGTGTGGGGGGTCCCCCCAGCCCAAAAAGATCTGTGTGGCTTTTTTCATATAATTTCCGCAGATCTGTGTGGCTTTTCCCCTAATCCCAGAAAATCGTGTGGTTTTCCTATAACCAAAGGGCCTTTGGGGGGGTTTTTTCCCCCCAATCCCAGCAGATCTGTGTGGCTTGTCCTATAACCCCCCCCGATCTTGGGGCTTTCCTTTTTTTAAAAGAGATCTTTTGGCTTGTCCCTAAAATTTTCCCCCGTTGTGGGGGTTGCCCTTTTAACCCTAAAAACTGTGTGGTTTTTTCCCTTTTCCCCGTCTGTGTGGCTTGTCCTTTAAACCCCCAGATCTGGGGTTTTTTTCCCCTTTAAACCCACGATCTGTGGGCTTGTCCCCCCTTTCCCCCAGATTTTGGTGGCTTGTCCCCATAATT